>JAXGGA010008298.1:0-57713 GCA_038373865.1 Uloborus plumipes
TTTTTCAAAAAATTTTGTAAAATACTTCCCATGAACAAATGACTACAAAACTTTGTATTTAGGTGAAATATGTGACAAAGAATCACGTGGTGACCGTAATTCAATTTTGACAAAAAGTGCAGATACGACTTTTGCGCTTAGCACGGCAGTGTACACTACCAGAAAGTGAGTAAACCTTTAGTTATGTCTTCCTTTTTTTGGAATAAATTCCTCAATTTTAGCAAAATCTGCAGAATCAAGTTTTTGTAGTGACAACTTCAAAGAGCCCTGTACCTTAGCAATTTTCATTATTAACGTTCTAGTATTTTTTTTCTGAGTGACTGCAGTAACTAGTTTCTATAGATATTTAACACTTTTATACTGCACGAGTACAATTTTTTAGAAAAAATGATTAAGTAACATCAGTTTCTTAGTATTTTGGCTGAGCGGACTAACTTTGTAATCCTGTATCTCAGAAAATAAGTGAATCAGGAACCTAAAAATTTGGACTTTTCCATGCCTTTATATAATCAACCTGTGTGCCAAATTTAAAGAAAATCCGAGTCGGTCATGCAACCCCCATTAGGTGAGTTGGCATGGAAACACTCACTTGATAAACGAATGCTCCTAAAAGTAAACAAGTTCATCACGTGACTCGTGACGTAACCTGAAAGAACTCCATTGCTGTAGTTTTGAGGCACACAAAAGGAAAATTATGCTTAAAAAAATTTTTTATAGATATAATAGAAAATTAGCATTTTCTAGTTACAGGGTATCTGCTCAACCTGGACTTTTCAAATCCATGACTTTCCCTGACTTTCCATGACTTTTGAGAACAATTTTCCATGACTTACGATTTCAACTATTTCATTTGACACTGACATCAAATTAGAGCATAAATATCAATGTAGAGTGTAAGACAATGTAACTTTGCTTTTATAAAATATTCTTTTTTTCTCGACTATGCAAATAAATCCAACCAAAGCTAAAGAAAGTATTTAACTAAATATATCTGAAACATGTGCAACAATTCATTGATACAAAAAAAAAGAGTTGTACAAGGATTTAGCAACATTTAAAAGCCAAAACAACTTATTATCCCACAATAAGAGGTATGAAAGTGTGAAATACAAATTATATAAACGCGTCACATGCTCTATTGTCTCGATATATTGTCAGTCAGGTGACAAAGTCTGCGTACATGCGCAATAGGGAAGTTTTCGATTTTTCAATTTTGTTTTTATATGATAGAGCAACATACATGAACATCAACGGCGAAAAAATTTTTGCGCTGCGACAAGTAGTTTTTTTTAAATAATTTTTTAATTTCAAGCGACTGTGACGTCACTCGGCAGTCGTTGGCATTTTTGAACTTTCCACTAGGCGAAGAAAGAGCGAGAAGCTTTAGATGCGAGGAGCTCGAGAAACCGGTTTCTCCAGCTTCCGCACTGTTGTTCGCTCTGCACTGCCGTAATTTTTTTTTCTCGCCAAGTGATGCGTTCTAAAAATTTGACTACGGATTTCGCTAAAAAATATCAAAACAATCACCCCTAGCAGGGTATTGGATTGCTCTTTGATAATTTCAGTTTTAAATAGTGAATTAGTAGACTTTAAGGTATTGATTACGGAAGGAGAAAATCATGCAATGAAACGATAATATAGCAAAAATCCAATTTTTATGGATGAAAGGCTGAAAGTTACTGCCATCTGACGTCACGGGTTTCGGTTTCAAGGCGCGCTTTTTTTGCGCTTGGGTTTTTAAAAAAATCATTAAGAATCAACCGTTGTGTTTTAAAATTCGGCAATGGTGAATTTTTGTGTTTTGTAAGCCTCTTAACAATATCTAGTAGTTAAAAAAGGGATATTCAATAGGTCACAACTACCCTATTACGAAAAATTCGCAGCTCAGAGGTTTCAACGTTGAGTATTCATCTGATTGGTCAACACAATGCAACTTGTTGGAAACTATTATTAACTAATCAGATTTCATGCAATAAGGAAGTAGAGTGACAATGGAAGTATTTTCATTTTTCCGAGATCGGGAGAAATAACAATCACATACCTGCCAACATCTCTACTTAGAAAATCTTACAATTTTGTACTAAGACAATAACCTATTTCTTAATAAAAAACAGACATTAAATAAGCTATCATAATTGTATCACTATCACTTTCAGTAGTTTTCTTTCATTTTAATTAACATTTAAATTTTTCTTCAGATTTTCAACTGAATAAAAGAATTTCAATTACGCAATTGATGTTAAATATGTGTTAAATATCAGCATGCTGGTAAGAAGAAAAAAAAACATGGATTTTAATGAAACTTTTACCATAATGTAGCTTATACATCAGAATAACACATAGGCTATAATTTATAACGATATTCGAAAAAGTTCGATTGGTAGCGCCTTTTTCATTCCAATTTAAGGTACATTTTTCGCATAAATCCGCGAAGGCTTCCAACAAACTAATTCAATATTTAGTGCATCATCTCAACTCCCTGTCGATAGATAGCTAGAGTTGCGTGTATCATTTCCGCTTTTCGCATTACATTTTCAAGGCTATTCTCAAGTCAAATCAAAAAGAAAGTTTTTTTTCAGCTTCATGGTTAATATCCAGGCTTTTACATTAGACACTGGAAATGCTCGCGCGCCCGCTCGCTAACGAGCTGTTACCATGATTTGTATTTTCAAACATTTTGTAGTCTTAGTTGTAAATAGAATAAGTATCCTTAAGCCTAAGCAATGTGTTTTTTATTGTGCTTTGAAACGTGCAAATATTATTTTGAAGTATAAATTGTATTCTGTTCACTGCATCTAATATTTTCGCGAGTTTTGTAAATATGTTTTAGAGTATCGGTAACATAATCCCTAGATGAGATTGGCAACTAATTAGGTTCATTATTCTCTAATTTGATAGAGCTTTAAATACAATTTTTTGGTATTTTAATAACCGGTTAATCCAAGCAAATTGGAAGGTACAGGGGTCTCTGGGGTGCTAAATGCTAAATGCAAGATTTTAATAACTGAGATGCTCGGCGATTTTTTCAACTGACGCCAGTTTTTGTGCCAAAGACTACGTAATAATATTTTACTTCTTACACTACGTAACCAAAATAAAACGGTTATTGTCTGCTATTTATCGACTGCGGCAAAATCTCAATCATCGAAATACTACTCCCACATTTGAAAAGTTTAGTTTTTTTTTCTTTTGTTGGCCGATTCCGTATGTATCCAATAAAAACCTTTTTAAAATTATGGTAAAAACGTAAGGTAATCCTCATACTAAATTAATCAAACCCTTAAACAAGACTACATTACCATTAATTTTCGTTTTTGCACAAATAATCGTCAAATGTTCTCTATTAATTTCGAAATCATTGAGGACAAAAAGTTTTAGCGTCATTTTATGGTCAACAATAGTATCTCAGCATTTGATGGCTATTTCTCTGAGACAAAAATTAGTGACATAATAATACTTAATGTATTTTCATAAAGTAGGGAGGGGAGCAAAATTATCCTAGGTATCCAAAAAAAGTTACCACAAATTTGGTGAAATTTTAAAAATGGTCAAAGTACAAAGTGGTGTGCTTTGCATTTTTTCAGTTTAGGAAAAAAAAAAAAACCCAAAGGTGAGTATAAATTGTTTCTATAAATTATTAGTGACCCAGGCAACGCCGGGTAATTTTGCTAGTAAAAAATATAATGAATAAAATAAAGGAGACTTCGGTAGCCATGTTAAAATAACTTCCAATTGTCAAAATATTAAAATATTTTCACAATGGAAAACGACTGAAATCTTAAAGCATGAAGCAATTTTTCGTTGACTATATATAGATTAGTTTTTTTCAAATAAATTTATTAATTATTTAAAATAAAATGCAATAAGTTCATTGAAGTTAGCAATGTGTCAAAATAACTTCCACCATCAACAATATTAAAACACTGACAAGATGTTAAAGGATTGAAACGTCAAACAAAAGAAGCAATTTTACCAGAATCTAGGGTAAAACATGGAGGCATAAACATATAAAAATGGGAAGGAAAAAATTTATAAATTCTTAAAATAGATAATTAAATGTGATAACCTAATCAAGCATGTGTTAATGTAACCAAAAATTTTCGCAAATATTAAAACATTTGCACGATGCAAAAGGATTGCAGTTTCCACCACGCGGACAAGTTTTCCGCGAAGTACGCGTTCAGTACTGAAATATGATGAAGTTTACGCTCTCCCTCGCGTATTTACACATGGAACGATGAATCTTAAAGAAGCCTAGTAGTTCAAATTTAATTATATGAAAAAAAAAGACTTAGAATTGATGAAAAAGCTGTAAAAAAACGTAAAATTTTACACCTTTCCCGTACGATTGTACGTACATTGTACGCAAAAAAACGTACGTTGTACGGCCAAAACGTACAAGTTGGCAGGTATGCAATCGGTCCTGAGAGCTAAAATCCATGATAAACAGTCAGTTTCCATGACTTTTGGACATTTTTTGCTGGAATCCATGACTTTCCATGACCAATTTGGATCATGTTTGAAATCCATGACTTTCCCTGACTTTCCAGGTGCGCGGACACCCTGTAGTTATGATAATTTTGCTCAAGGGTCAACTGCTTTAATTAACCTCAAGGTGCAGATGCATTTACACATGGAAAAGGAGATCCATCTGTAAATGTCAGTGAAAATGCATTTATTTTTCCTTGTTGAAGTTACACTATTTATTACAGAGATGAAATACATTTCACACTAAAGTTCAGAGAGGAAATGAAATAACTTAGTTTTATTAATTGTACAACAATCTTGAAAGGCTAAAAACATTGCCGTCTACATTACACTTCAGTAAGATGGTTATAAAAAAAAAGATTAATAGAAATCAGGAACATGGAAGAATAACATGGCTAACAAAATAGTGCTTGTATTTAACATGCAATACTTTATGGAGATAAGCTGTGGCTCATATATCCTACATAAAATTACAATATTTTTAATTTCAAGGCATCTCAAAACACTAAAAAGAAGGTAATAATATATCGATAGAAGATCAAAGAAGTCAACTCTTCAAAAGTCAACAATAGTGAAAAGTTGCATTTTATGTAAGCAAAGAGTAGAAGTTGCATATAAATAAATGAAAAGTATATGTACAAAATCAACTTACAGTAGGTGCATCTGGCGTATCCAAAACAAGGTCCGAAAGGTTTTGTAGAAGTTGATCAAATCCTAAAGCTATATCGTCTTGCAGAAGTATTTGCCCATACATATCAGATATCAACACGGAAGTCATTTCCCGTTGAGAAGGTTTACGTTCCATAGCTAAGGTAATAGCCATAGCAACTATTTGCGGCCTTAGTTTACCTAAATTTAATTCTTCCAGACAAACCTGCATGGCATTATTAAAGAATATTATATACAGTAACAATTCAGAAAAAAGTTTCAAATCAGTTTTTAAATAAAAAGTTGTTTTAAAGCAAATTTTTATGCATTATGTCAAGTTATCCATAGCTGGTTTCACCTTAAATTAATAGCAGGAAAAAGGTAGAAAGTGTGGTGCACAGAATAATCCTAAAAAATGTATAGTAAGTTCAATAAGGCATTTTTTGATATTACATTGCATGTATAACTCATAAGTTAAATAATTATCCATACGGAGGGGTGCAAGGGTGAATCCAGCTTCTGGTTTGGAAGGTGTCATTTTTCCATGAAAGGAGGTCAGGTTTGGAAGGTGTCATTTTCTCATGAAAGGAGGTCAAAGTGCAATTTTCAGATACAAATAGTGGTGGGTGGACATTTTTTTAATATAAGTACCAAAGAAGCAGATTTAGACTATATTTAGCAGCTTAAAAGGGGGGGAGGGGGTCATGACCCCATGCCCCCTTCTCTGGATCTGTGCCCCATTTTGGCTGCAATAGGTGCACCAATTGCAGCCAAAGGGGAAACAAAATCTATAAGACTATTGTGTATAAAAATCATAAAAAGAAAAACCTGCGTAAGTCTACTTGTCTGGTTGTATTATGATGATCATCTGAAATACTAGCACACAAATAATCATTGTTCGAATTTATAAAAGGTTTGTAAAAACAAAGTTATACTTTGAATACAAGTAACTTTAATTTTCTACATCCACATGCCCAATATTATAACATTAAACTAACAAATATAATAAAAATTGGAAGAACTTTGATTACTATTGAATGTTTTGAAGTTAGTGGAAATTTTTAGACTTTGAACATGTTATTAAAATGTGTAACAATATTACAAGAAGCAATAATGCACATTGTAAAAAACATCCATTAACCTTTTAAATGCCAATGTTCCTGAATGGGGGCATCAACTTAAAAAATTGCTTTACAAAAAAGTTTCGCTCTTGAGGACTTAAAAAAAATCTATTTATTACTGAAATTGAAAGTAGACTTGATTTTTTGAAAGAAAAATTATTTTCTCTTTATAATAATTGGGGCCCACAAAAATTTGCAAAAGTGTCTGTTTTTGTTGATTTTTACGGTGATTAATGAAAAAAATTATAGAAAATTATTAAAAAGCCTAATGTTTGTAAAATTGAGTAATAATAAATAGGGATCATGTTGATGAGCAAATACAGTATAACCTCGATTTAACGATTGCCTAGGGACTGTAAAAAATTATCGTTAAGTCGAGGATATCGTTAAATAGGGACACATAAGTTAAACGGATCAAACTATTGATAATTAAGTGAATGGTTACACCAGGTATATGTTCTTTTGCTTCTTAAAGAA
Organism: Uloborus plumipes; assembly: GCA_038373865.1. Classification (NCBI taxonomy): domain Eukaryota; kingdom Metazoa; phylum Arthropoda; class Arachnida; order Araneae; family Uloboridae; genus Uloborus; species Uloborus plumipes. Next base: position 6,735 of record JAXGGA010008298.1, read on the forward strand.
CACCAAGCATTTATATTATTTTTAAAAAATACTTCAATGATGTTTGTGCTGTTTTCTAGAGTTGAGAAAAACAGCTTCACTTTTTTCGACTAATCACTGTCCTCTAAAGGCGCAAAAAATATTGTTTGCAATGCTGGAAGTTACTAAGGAATGAATTTTCTTACTATTCGGACATGAGGTCTAATGCTTTTGCTAGTAAAATAGTTAGAAAACAAAAAAAAAATTTTAACATATACTACTGTATTTTTAATGAGAGATAATTTGGCCATGCCCGATATCATCGTTAAATCGAGGAAAGCAATCGTTAAATTGATGAAGTTTTAACATTAAATTCAAGGCATATGAATCGGGACCGGTGAAATGTATCGTTAAATTGAGGAAATCGTTAAATCAGGTATCGTTAAATCGAAGTTATACTGTATGACAGAAAATAATTTGCATCGAATATGTGCTGTCTATAAGTAGGAGGGGGAGCATTGCTATGGGGAAAAAAAAAGTTTTTCTGAATTTAACATTGAACCCCTTAGGATGATGCAATGTTATACAAAGATGACATAACAAGCAATTTTTTTGGAATATCTCAAAAATTGTCCAAACTCTGGGTGTTTTTTCATATTTTGACTTAATTTCTCGTTTTTGCATTGCTTCGAAAACATTTTGAACAACAATAAGGAAATAAAAATGTTAGATTAACTTTCTTTGGTGATACAATCTAAGTTAAATATTGTCACAGTCTGTATTTGCTATATTATTAATTAAAACATGATTAATTAGTTCAAAAATAATAGTTCTTGTAGAGGAAACATCTACGGAAACGTCTATTATCGGCCGAATAATGATGATTTGTTCCCCTTTGGTTTTATGTATGTCATCTTGTACTGGATATATCCAATACAAGTTTGAATCTTTTTAAATCCTTTTCATATATTTTATCCTGTATGTATCAGTGCCTTCATCTAATTTGCTTATGACTTGACCAACACCCCATTCTCCATCCCAAAGTGCAGCAACAATTTCATTCTCAGGCACATCTTGCAATGGCAGTGGATCATCTACAGATTCTGCATTTGTATCAGATGTATTACATAAAACAGCTCTGATATCATCAACAGTTGCAGTAACGTCATTAACTTTATGGCCATATAGGACCTTTAAGTTGCTCATAATTGTCTCAGGACTTAACCCCCTTGCTTGAAAAGTATGTGGTCTTGTTTTAAATTTCTGAAATCACTTTTAGCTATTTTTACCAGTAATTTCAAAACTTTTCACTTTTTACCTTCATCTTTGACTTTTTTTATTATTTCCTCAATTTCTTCATAATTAGTTGGAATAATGCTGTATTTAAGTCTAAATTCCTTTTTTATGGTAAGCATTTTTCTTTCCTGTATTATCTTCACTGTGTCAATGTCTGTGCTATGCACACTTTTTGAAAGAATCTGTTTTTGGGATAAGCTCCAAATTATTTTAAGTTCATCAGTTTCTTTTTTTATTTTTTTTTTTTTAAGTGCATCAGTTTCTTTTTTTCATTTTTTTTAACACCTTACTTCTCCATTCATGATCAAGAAACACAAAGTCATTTGAATGCGTAATAACTATTTTCTCTGAAACCCCAGCAAAACCACATGGTCCAGAATGTTTTAAACGATTATCAACATCTCCAAAAACTTTCTCTGTAGAGATATTATGGGTTGCTGCCCTTTCAAGCAAGTGCTCTGAAATTTGCTGCCGGACAGGAAATTGATGTTTGAACTCAAATGCACTCCCTCTCTGTCTAGCAAATGTGATTCCACAGGCACATAACATCTTCTGGCAAATACTGTTAATAAGATCTTTATCAGCTTCCTTAAACTCTTTCTGTATTGTTTCCATCCATTCGTTTGGATACACATCAACAGAAAATTTTTCTTTTAAGCTTTCTATCCCTGCCTTTCTGATTTGGCAGACATTTGTAGGAGAAGACAACTCACTGTGCAATTTAGGGAACTGCTTGAACTCCAAAACTGAACTAAAGGATTGAAACAGGAAGTACTGTGCTGCTACCTATAACTGAGACAAGTAAAATGTATTTTGCATGACTTAAATAAAGTCATTCAGTTTAAGATATCTGACTTATTTTGAAATGAATTACTGTATTTTGCTTCTTTCTTTGAATCAAGTCAGTAATTCAAAAATGGTTTTAAAAGCTTTCTTCATAATTCCAGAATTTCTCCATTTTTACTCACATATTATTTGCTTCTTAACCTCTTCAATTTCTTTATTATCTTTAACTTCCATTTTCTGATCTAAGTTGTTTCTTTATATGAAGCCACAATTTGAACAGCACTTTTAAGTTCGTTGTACAAACTGTTAAAAAAAATGTGCATTTTCAAAAAATTTAAAAAAATAAGCAATTTTCACATAAATTTTTATTTCTTCCACTTTTCAATTAATTTTGGGTAGTTTCTCTGCCCATACACAAGTGAATATGTACCAAAGAACATACTCACAGCCGAAATATCCATTTTGATCATCATTGAGTTAACTAGCATAAGTTTTCTTGTGACGTTTGCACATACATTTGTATGGGTGTACATTACATAACTCAAAAATGGTACCCTTTAGAAGGTTAAAATCTCATATGCATGGTCTGTGTAGTGCCTTGTTGTGTTCCTCCTTTTCCCAACTAGGAAATATATCACTAGTATGGAGATAAAAATGAGATACCGAATTCTCCGATGGCCCAATATAGTGCCGTACAGTAAAAAACAAGAAAAAGACTAGAGTTTACTCAATTTTGATAGTACAGAAAAAAAAATAGTATTTTTGTGATCAGTGAAGCATTTCCAACAATATAGAGGGGTTCAATCTTAAATTTAAAAAACTTCGACAATGCTCCCCCCCCTACTATAAGCTATCAAACTTCGATCAGGAACATTGACGTGTTTAAGGTATACAAAATCTGTCCTTTTTTACAGCTTTATTAGTTTTGTAATGTGCGAAGTAAGAGTCTCATAACTGCTGCATGTAAAAACAAGTTGATGACATTTCATTCTTAAACTTTTTCAAGTGTACCCCGTTCTTTCCCCCTCCCTCCCCTCGGCCTCCAGTTTTGAGTCGAAACTGATTTACAAAAACCCAATTTGTACTTATAAACGGAGTTGTTTACGACTCTTCTGAAGCACTTAGGTGGGGATGCAATCGGTTAGTAATAAATTTCTCTCCAAGTCGCTAGAAAATACACAGGAAAATGTTTTGGAAGTAAAAAAAAAATACATGATTAGTTTCCCTACTTACCGCAGATTTTGAGTTAAAAAAAAAAAGTATTGGAAAAAGAAAACAACACTTTAAATGATGTAATTTGCTTTTTATACAACTATTATACATGGTAGCATAAAAACGCATTTTTTGCCTTATGGCTTATCTTTAAGCTAAAATATTTCCAAGAAGGAGTGAGAAACCCAAAAAATTTATTGCGTAGCAATTTACAGGGCGGACCTGTACACTACCAGAAAGTGAAAAACCTTTGGTTTTGTTTGCCTTTTTTTGTAATAAATGCCTCAATTTTAGCAAAATCTGCAAAATCAAGTTTTTGTGGTGACAATTTCAAAGAGCCCTGTACCTTGGCAATTTTCATTATGAACGTTCTAGTTTTTTTTTTTTTCGGAATGCCTGGAGTAACTAGTTTCCATAGATATCTAACACTTTTATTTTGCATGAGTACGATTTTTTATAAAAAATGATTAAATAACATTACGTTTTTAGTATTTTGACGTGGCGGACAAACTTTGAGGGCATGTATCTCAGAAAATAAGTGGAGCAGGAACCTAACAATTTGGACTTTTCCAAGCCTCTATATGATCAACATGTGTGCCAAATTAAAAGAAAATCCGAGCCGGTCGTGCGACCCCCATTCGGTGAGTTGGTATGGAATCACTCTTTACTAAAGAAGCAGTTACAATTTACTCAGAAATAAACAAAAATCCTATCCTATATAGTATATTCAAGATTGTGCCAAAGGGGGGAAGGGGGTTAGGGGTTTAACCCCACTTATTGAGGGGGGAGGGGGAAATAATAAAAAGCAAAATGAAAATGTACATTTAACTGAAATTTACTTTACTGTTGATGTTTGTGCACAGTGCTCTTTTTAAAATCATTATGATTGTCTACTCTTTACCAACGGAAATTATACTTTGAAAAATTATCGGTGTAACAACCACTGAATAGCCTGATAGTACAAAGCATCTACTTCAGAAATATTATTTCATACAAGTAGTTTATGATGAATCAAACACTATCCTTTATTTTTCTAAAAAAAAATAATGTTGGCACTTTGGTAGGGTGAGAAAAGACTTTTTAAGAAAACCTTTAAAATCCTCCCTTTTTGAAATATTGGCCTGAGTGTACGTATTATTACTGTACACAATATATTGCACCATTCTTTAAAGATAGTAATATGTATCATCTACAATTAACACCATGAAATATTTCCACGTTCTATTTTTAAAACGTCCAGAATACTTACTACTACTTCTTGAGTGTCACCATGCTCAAAATATTCATGAATTAAAGGATCTACAGTTTTTTCCAAATCTTCTACTGTTAGTTCAGGCACAATTTCTTCAAACTCACAGTTGTCCTAGAATACATGGCACAGTCTTAAAATTATTGCTAAATACATAACATAGATAAAAATAGCCAAACATTTTTGAAAATTGATATATACACCATATATATTAGGGTGGGTCGAAAAAAGCTTTTTTTTTCCGATCAATTTCTAATAGCACGGAAAACTTGCCCATGGGCATCCTAATAACGGGAAAAATAATAAAAAAAATAATTAATTACTTTTGTAATCGCGCAAGAGCTCTAAAGTTTAGAAAAAAGAGTAAAATATGTCATTTTTAAATATGAATATTTTTTTCAAAAAATACTTTTTTAAATTTCTAATAGTGCGGAAAACTTGCGCATGGGCATCCTAATAACGGGAAAAATAATAAAAATAATAATTAAATACTTTTGTAATCGTGCAAGAGCTCTAAAGTTCAGCAAAAAAGAGAAAAATCTGTAATTTTTAAAAATATATAATTATTTTTTTAAATGATTTATTATATTTTTAATACTTTAAATACTACTCTGTTAGTGACTGAAATGGGTTTAAAAAACTTGGGCCACATTGCCGTTCGTTTGAATTCTCGCATAAAGCCTTAAAACAACATTTTTTAAGCAAAAGTTGTATTTCATAAATTCGCAAGCTGACATGCAGCTGCCGTAACACCCAACAACCCGTTTTCACATTTTACACACATATACTGCATATTCCTCGAGAAACTTAAAGTGGCCTTGAAACATATTTCCACAATAATTTTCGATTGTATGAAAAAGGAAGATTTTGACATGAGTGCAGTAGAAGTTATCGGACGTGATGGGACAGCTACAAACACTGGTTGGAAAAATGGTGTTGTACGGAACATTGTAGTTTAGTGTCAGCGACCACTGCAGTGGTTTGTTTAGTTTGTTACACTTAAATGAGCTTCCTTATAAACATTTGTTTGAGCACTTAGACGGGACATCAACTGAGCCAGCATTATTCAGTGGTCCAATTGGCAAGCAACTGACTTACTGTGAAAAAAATCCTGTTGTTGATTTTGTGTCTATTCAATCTGAAGTTACCATCACAATAAATAAAACTGACTTCAGTAAAGATCAGAAATATCTTTTAGACATTATTCAAGCAGTCAGCACATGAAGCCGTGATCCAGAATTAGCAGCTAAAAATGCTGGACCGTTCAGCCATTCCAGATGGTTAACTTGTGCAAAACGGGTGTTAAGACCTTATATTTCCCAAATAAGTCCGACAAGTGAAATGAAGACCCTTGCAAATTACATTGTAAAGACCTACGCTCCTGTTTGGTTTAACATTAAAGTGCACAACACGGAAAGATGGTCCGAAGCACGTATTAAAGATCATTCAAACAACCAGACATTTTCCGGACAACATAAAAAAAAAGATCGATCCAGTCATTCAGAGAAACTCTTTCTTCTGCCATCCAGAGAATATCATGCTGGCGATGATAATGGATGATAGATAGCACATTAGAGAGTTATTCTACAGGAAGATACTGAAAGCCAGAAATGAGCCGCCAGTAGTGGGCCACATTAGAGTTTTCAAGTTTTCTTCAATTAACTTTGAAGCCACTGACTATCCTGAACCAATTGATTGGACAAATTGTAAGCTGACACCTCCATTTCTTCTGTCAAATATGTCTACAGAAATTATTTCCACCCTATTGAAAGAAAAAATCCTTCCAGAATTTAAGCACTTGAAATTTCCCTGCCACACTCAGTCAGTGGAGAGGTGTGTAAAACTAGTTACAGAGGCTGCTGCTTAAGTTTGAGGGCATGAAAACCGAGATTTTATTAAGACAACTTAAAAATCAAAATCTTTAATGCAAAAAATTGATTCGAAATCAGAATTCAAAGGGTGTAAGTAAGCACACCCAAAGTGGTTGGTTGATTGGGTAGGGTGTGAGTGGGATTTGATTTAGTATTATTTTAGAATCTGTAAAAAATATGCTGAAATGTGCAATAAGCTGCGATATGTGGTTTTTTCTAAAAATAATAATAATAATAATAAGGATTTTTAGGGTTTTTGCCGCAAATTCAAACGAACGGCAATGTACCCCAAGTTTTTTTAAACCAATTTCTATAACTACAAGAGTAGTTTTTATGCTATTAAATATAAAAAAAAATATTTTTTAAAATAATTGTACATTTTTAAAAATTACAGATTTCTCTTTTTTTTCAAAACTTTAGACCTTTTGCATGGTTTCAAAAATAATTAATTTTTTTAAAAATTATTTTTGCTGTTATTAGAAAACCAATGCACAAGTTTACCGCACTATCGGAAATTTAAAAAAAATATATTTTTTGAAAAAAGATTCATCTCTAAAAATTACAGATTTTTCTCTTTTTTTCTAAATTTTAGAGCTCTTGCGCTTATACAGAAAGTAATTAAATATTTTTTTCATCATTTTTCCCGTTATTATAATGCCCATACGCAAGTTTTCCGCACTATGAGAAATTTAAAAAAATATTTTTTGAAAAAAATATTTATCTTTAAAAATAACAGAATTTTCTCTTTTTTTCTAATTTTTAGAGCTCTTGCGCGATTACAAAAGTAATTAATTATTTTTTTTATTATTTTTCCCGTTATTAGGATGCCCATGGGCAAGTTTTCGTGCTATTAGAAATTGATCAGAAAAAAAAAGCTTTTTTCGACTCACCCTAATATATATACACTGCTCGACATTGAAAATGCAACACCAAGAAGGAGTGGTCAGAAATTCATGCAAATTTTACCATAGACGCACGTCACTGAGTTATGCAAATGATATGAAATGCGCAGCTCTCCGACGCACGTGAAGTAAGATATAAGAGAATGAAGTTTAAAAGTGGGCTATGTTCATGTAGGTTTTTCTGCCAGACTAATTATCGGAGAAATTTGGTTTTTGTCTCGAAGGATACGTGTGATAGGAGGAAATGCCACGCCGTCCTCAACGAAGACACTTCCAGCATATAGACGACTTTACAAGGGGTATGGTGATCGGACTGAGAAAGGGAGGTTGGTCCATACGTAAAATTGCAGCTGATACCCACATGGATGCAAGCACTGTGCATCGGCTGTGTCGGAGATGGTTGGAAAGAGGAAATGTAGCCACATTGAGGGGTGCAGGTGCAGCCAGAGTGACGTCAGACCGCTTGGATCGACGGATTCACCGACAAGCTGTGGCAGGCCCGCAAGTCACTTGTACGTCGATTCTGCAGCACGTGCAAGGTACCCTGGATGTTCCTGTGTCAACCAGAACCATTTCCCGTCGACTGGTTGCACGTGGCCTGCAATCACGGCGCCCGCTAAGAAGACTGCCATTGACCTCACAGCACAGACTCCAACGTTTGGAATGGTGCCGGACCAGAGCGACGTGGATGGCAGATTGGCAAACCGTAGTGTTCTCAGATGTATCCCGCTTCTGTTTGTCCAGCGATAGTCATCGCATACGTGTGTGGCGTCGACGTGGAGAAAGATCGAATCCGACAGTAACTGTGGAACTCCCCACAGCGCGACAACATGGCATAATGGTTTGGGGCGCTATTGCATACAATTCCGTATCACCTCTAGTTCATATTCGGGGCACTATGACGGCCCAACGATATGTAGATAATGTACTGCGGCCGGTGGCAATCCCCTACCTTCAGGGTCTGCCAAATGCAATTTTTCAACAGGATAACGCCCGGCCTCACAGTGCTCGAATCAGGCAACATGCTCTACGAGGTGTACAGATGCTTTCCTGGCCACCATACTCTCCTGACTTGTCACCAATCGAACATGTGTGGGACATGATTGGACGCCGTTTGCAGAACCTGTTACTGCCTCGTTCAGAGGACGAACTGTGGCAAATGGTTGAAAGGGAATGGAGTGCCATCCCTCAGGACACCATACGCAGGCTTATTGACTCCATGCCTGGACGTGTTTCTTCGTGCATCGCTGTCCGCGGTGGTCCTACTTCTTACTGAGCCGACGCCGTCCTCGCTCAAAATTTTGCTTATTCATTTTGAAATAAATATCACTTAGTGTTCCATGCTGTCTCTGTCTTCTTACCAAATTTCATCAATTTCTGACCACTCCTTCTTGGTGTTGCATTTTCAATGTCGAGCAGTGTATATATATATGTAAGATCCAAAAGATCGGCTCTAGGATGAAGTTTGGTGTTGCAGTCGGTTCGTAGGAAGAGGACAGAACTATTCAATCACTACACTTTATTATATCTCAGTTACAAAAAGGCTGCCCCTTTCATTTAAAAAAAATTTAAACAGTGCAAAGGTTGGCAGCAATTTAATAGTTTAAACTCCAATATAGCATTCTCTGCTCATTCTATGTACATTGCTCATTCGTAGCTGAAATATGAACACTTATATTTTATTATTCGTGTGATAACTTGAAATTGTTTGGTACATAATAATTTCTCAAACGAGACACATGTACAATTTGTGTGTTTTCTTTGGTAAGAGCATTTGGTTTATCAATTTCATAATTCACTTCCGATGTTTTTTGAAGACTTTTATATGGTCCATTGAACGGTTGAGATAGTTTCCGCATATTTGGGTACTTAAATTCTTCGTATATAATAGTGTCATTTGCATTAAAAGTTTTGTCTACAAATCTTGCATCGTAATATACCTTATTCCGTTCATGGTATTCCTTTGTTCTTTCAACAGCCAATTTTCTTGCTTCTTCCACAGGAGGGTATATGTTTTCATTTATAGGATTTTCAAAAGGAACAATACCATACATCAGATATGAAGGTGGAAATTTCGTTACAGAGTGAGGAGTTAAATTGTATTCTTCAGTCACCTGCTCTAATAACTTAGGCCAAGGAACTTTTTTAGAAGTCTCATTAACCTTGCATTTTAAACGAGTATTAATTGTCTGACCTAACCTTTCTACTTTCCCGTTACATTCAGGTCTATGAGCGGTAGTTAACAATTGTTTTATTTTCTTGTGTTTTAGAAATTTCTTAAAATGAGAGGAGGTAAACGCCTTATTTTTATCACTCAAAATCTTTTTAGGAACTTGTACACTGAAAACTTGTTTAAGAAAATTAATATAAGTTTCAGAAGTGATTGATTTCGATGCAAAAGACCACATATATCTTGTATGATGATCAACAATTAAAGTTAAGTACTTTTTTGTAGAATTGTAGTAGTTGAACCCAGCCACACTATCCAGTGCAATGAGATCAAATGCCTTGTTAACAGGAGGCATGGACTGCAAAAGGCCAAATCGTTTTTGTCGAGGTTTTTTATTTACCTGACATGTATGACAATGCTTGTTAAAATTAGTTACATCTGTTGTTAAATTTTGCCAATAGTAAACAGGACTAAGTAAGTTAATTGTCTTTTGAATTTCGGGATGTCCAAACTTTTCGTGGACAGTTTTGAGCAATTTATGCCTTAAGGAAAATGGAACAACAATTCTCGTTAAATTTTTCCTACGAATACATAAAACATCGTTTATTTCAATGAAATTGCCCGTAACATTGTCATTTTTTTGAGCTTCTTTAATTTCGTCTAATTGCAGTAGATGTGAAGATTGATTTCCTATTTTTGTTACTACTTGTTCTTTATTTACGTTGTTTTCAGATAGATCCCTCGAGAGCATGTCTGCTTCGAAATTCATTGTACCTTTCATGTACTTAATATTGTAGTCGTACATGCTTAGTAACAATGACCATCGGAATAAGCGACCTTTTAAGTTTTTTACATTTTTGAGCCAAATTAATGAGGCGTGATCGGTATGAATTGTAATTTTTCTACCAAAAACATAGTGATGGAATTTATTCAAAGAATCCACCACAGCTAAACATTCCAATTCAGTAATTGCATAATTTTTTTCGTAATCTTTTAACGAGCGGGAGTGAAAAGCTATCGGATGTAAGTCACCTGAAGCATCCAATTGTTTTAGTACTGCACCTACCCCTGTTTGACTCGCGTCAACACAAATATGCCATTCATTTTTAGGATCAAATATTTTCAAAATCGGTTTTGAGATTAGCGAATTTTTCAAGATTTCAAAGGCTTTTTGGCATTCATTTGTCCACTGCCAAGCTGTGTCTTTTTTCAGCAAGCGGTTTAATGGATGTCGAAAATTTGCATATTTGTCAATAAATTTATGATACACATTTATTGACCCTAAAAATCTTTGAAGGGATTTGACATTAGTTGGAGGTTTTAATTTTTTTATAGCTTCAATATTGCTATTATTTGGGGTGACTATCCCATTAAAAATTTCATACCCTAAGAATTCAATTTTAGTCTGTAAAAAGGAGCATTTAGACCGTTTTAATTTCAAGTTTTCTGACCTATATATTTCAAAAATTTGTGTGAGATGATCCAAATGTTCTGGAAGTGTTTCAGAAAAAATGATTATGTCATCAAAGTAATTAGCTGCGAATTTAAGTTTATGTTTCATAAGAATTCGGCGGAGAGTTCTCTGGAATATGCTACCGGAATTTTTCCAGCCGAACGGCAATTTATTCCATTCATATAAGCCGCTGTTAGTAACAAAAGCGAGCTTTTCTGTATCATCGGGATGTATCAGTATATGCCAATATCCGGATGCCATGTCTAGCTTAGAAAAATACCTACTTTTTCCTAATTTATCTATAAAGAGTTTCTATTAAGGGTAGCGGTTCAGCGTCGGATTTTGTTATTTGGTTTAATTTTCTGTAATCGATACACAATCGACTTTTTCTATTTTCGTCTTTCTTAAAAACTAAAGTTGCTGGAGCAGCATATGGACTTGTGCTTTCTTTGATAATTTTGTTTTAGCAATTCTCGAATTTGGTTATCAATTTCTTCCTGTTGTTTAGGCGAGGTTTTATACGCCCTTAACGTTACCGGTAAATCCGATGTTCTTACCCGTTGTGGTTCAATTCTAATGGTTCCCACATCATATTTATTTACCGAAAATATATCGTTATAGTTCCGAAGCATTTCTTCCAATTTAGAATTTTCTTCATTTCCCAAATCTCCAGCGGTTGGATGATGGCAGTGTAGGCCTCCACTACCACAATCCTCCACAGAAACCTTAGGAGAACGTACATCACTTTCTTTTTCGATACTCAAAATTTTCATTTTTCCTTTTTCCTTCTTATGTATGCCATTCAACGACTCATCTCTGTTTAATACATTTATGTTTTTTGCGCAGTTCTCACTTTTTATTTCCTTTACACGTCTTCCGTTTTTTACCTTCTTAACTTTTTTCTTACGTTTACTTTCTTTTAAATTATTTTCATTTTTCGTTTCATTATTTCTACAATTCTCAACCTGGGTTTCAGTCAAAATATGCAAAGACAAATCACTCAGATCAGAACCAGAAAAAGTGATCAGTTTTCTCCGATCCTGCACAACGACCCGTCTTATACAGTCAATGACTAAACGAAACCCAATGCAACTCTTTAATCCTAGTATGGCGTACGGTAAATCGGTGTCCAGAACAAAAAATTCCACCGGTCTAACGATGTTACCAACTTTAAGGTGTAGAGTACATGTTCGGTTAAGTAGTAGAACCCCTTGTGTTTGCTTAACATTCACGATTGTTTTTTCCTCAATCGGGACATTTAATGTTTTTGCAATTACACTAGGAATGATATTTAACGTCGAACCAGTATCTAAATTTAGACATATTCTCCGTAATAAACTCGAGTTTTTTATACTTTCTTTGTGCACATTACTACGAAACTTATTTACATTATCATTCTCACAACGTTCTTTGTTTCTTATGTACCCGGGTACCAGTAGTTGTCACGCTTCATTTTGTTTTGTTTTTCCTTCTCTTCCCTGGTTTTCTTTGTACAGGGTTTCTTGCCCAGAGCCAACAGTTGAAATGTTTGGCCTATTAATACAGTTTTGCCCCCAATGAAAAGCATTTGTGATTCCTTGTTGCGCGCAATATTTACAAGGGTTAGGAGGCAACTCGTGTGTAAAATGTGAGGTTTGTCGTTTATTTGTGTTTGTTACCTCATTTTGGGTCGTAATCCGGCGATCATTTTGTTGTTGATTAAAATTATTTCCGGTAACACTATATCGATTTGGATGAGGATAATTATAATTTGGACGAAAGGTATTTTGAGGAGGGTAATTATAATTTGGACGGAAGGTATTGCGCCCTTGGTTTCTTGATACCCAGTTTGGGTGAAATTGGGTGGACCCCCTACCTATACTTTGATTCTGTTGTTTACTTTGATGTTCATTTTTAGATGTTTCTAGCGGCACCTCATTTATGATTTTAGTGACTACTTGTAGCCATTCGGTGGGCGTTTGTGGTTCCTTTATTATTAAGAATGCTTTAATTTGTTGTGGCAAGCCTACAGACAGCCCTTCTAAAATGTGTTTGTTGCTTAGGTTGATTTTTCTCCCCAATTCTACCTTTTCCGAAAAGTAGGAAAATAATTCATTAACCTTACCTGAGAATTTTAATTTTTGGAAATCTGTAAAGCTTTTAGTTGGGGTGAAATAATGTTCTTCAAAAATTTCTATTATTTCGCGAAAAGAATTACAGCCTAGACATTGATTTATGTAAAGCTTTAGAGCAGACCCACGAATATATTTCTGAAAGTTTTTAAATTTCCAATCATCGTTTAACTTGTTTTGAGACGTTTGTTGGTCAAAATGAGTTAACCAAGCTGAAAAATTGATCCCTAATTCGGGCTCAAACAATAAGATTTCTGGTATACTACCCGAATTTGTTTGTTTTGCTGCATTTGGAACAGAGTTACTTGCTAAATTTATTTGCCCAATTCCTTCGGCGACAGTTTGACATTCTGAATCTGATTTAGTTAAGTCCAATTTAATAGTCTCCTCCGATTCTTTTTCTGTATTATTACTATTTGATTTTGTATTTTCCGGATTTGGATTGGTAATCTCTACTTCAGGGTTATCTTTAGTTTCCATGTTTTGGCTAGTTTTTCCACTACGTAACAACATAATTTAATTTCCTCTTAATTTTAAATCATATCTAATGCTTTTCCTAGTCATACTCATAGTTTTAAGCTCATTCCACAAGGATAAACAAATACACAATTTCAAAATAGGTAATCAAAATGAGAAAATATCGAACTTTGAATTGTAAACATAAAACACAAATATATCGTTCAAAATACTTTGGTACCAAAAATTATTATCATGCCGGCATAAACCTTTCAAGAAATTTGAGTATTAATTACTGTTTCATTTCACTGAACTTTATAATTTATGAATATTTTACTGTGAAAATAATAAACTTAATGGAAATACTTATTTCAAAAATAGTAAATTAAAAACCATATTCCGGAACCAATATACAGAAATTAAAACAATATGCAATTCAACGAAAAATTATATCTCGAGATTCTTTTTAAAGAGAGAAACACCCGAAATTATCATTCAAAGCGACGAGTGGGGCCCCATTCAAGTGAATTTCTTCCTTTCAGTCTGAAACGAGGCACATCAAGTGCGCGGAGCGAAGCAGAAGTGTTGCAAGATTTATCACTACGGCGCGGACACTTTGATGCTGTTTTCACTCACTGGGATCACATACACGCGCGCAGCTTGCAGATGCTAATGGTTACAGCCTGTTGAAACATTCTTGATTCTTTTCCGGAGTTGAACGAATTCGTTTGAAGTTAGTTATTTCTTTATCTTTCCATGGATTTCTTTTTGAGATCAGTTCACACTTTATGGCGGTTTTCAGCAACTTGGGTGCTTGGATTGGAGCACAGTAAATCTTTTGGAAGTGGCATCGTTGATACGGTGCGGTATTTAACTTATGGGAAAATTTGAACTTTACCGCTCTGTCCTCTTAATTCATCCTACCGGCTTGTAAGATCCGAAAGATCGGCTCTAGGATGAAGGTTGGTGTTGCAGTCGGTTCGTAGGAAGAGGACAGAGCTATTCAATCACTACACTTTATTATATCTCGGTTACAAGAAGGCTGCCCCTTTTCAGAGATGCAGCGATATTTATATGGGGAATATCATTTAAGGATGGCAGATAATAATCCCTAGATCACGTGACCCACGTGATCTATATAGGAGTGGCATATTGAAAATAATGAACTTTATTGGGTGATACACTATAGACAGAGGCTGGCTTAAGTCTAGAGGGAAAAAAAGTGTCTGTTAGGTACTTTGAGGAAAATTGAATATGAGCCTGGAGGATGACCATATATGGTATGAGAGCTGTTTCAAGTGTAATAAATAATGATAATGGGAATCACGCGCCGACTATCTGACATCTGAACTTTAATAAGGAAAAGGCCTAGCAAAGGTTTAGGCTTAGCTAGGGTTTTCCATATATATATATATGTGTGTGTATATATATATATATATATATATATATATATATATATTGGAATATCTAGAGAAATATCACATGAATAGTTCTGTGACGTTTGCCATTTTAAAGCTATGATGAGCTCATATTTTTCAACAAAAATTCAGTCACATGTGCAGTGCATTTGAATGCAAAAACAGCAAAAAATAGAAGAAGCAAAATAGCATTCTTTGACCATGCTGCATGGTAAAAAGCTTACGTTGTAAATTTCAAAGTAGTTTTACTTGCTATGCACAATGATTCTGCAGATTCTCTCAATAATATCACATGTATTTACAAAGATATAAACACTTCTTTTTAAAAGAACAAAAAAAAAAAAAATCCTTTGCAAGTTTTGGTCATAACAGGCAGTGAGTATTCTCATCAAAATTAACATTTAAATAGTACCAAACTACAAATAGTTTTGAGCTGGCACCCAAGCTCCAAATTGGTTTCAAATGCATAAAATATTGTGATAGGGTTCAGATATATATTTGCTTAAGAAAAAAAAAACTGGAAATCAGCAATTGCGGGAGGTTCTGGTAAGAAGAATGCTTGATGTTGTTTTTATAGGTAATGTGCGGCTTTGTCACTTCGCTGGCTCCCCTGGCAGTTTGATTTTTTAAAAAGGTAAATACACATTAAAAATGTATTGCAAACACAATAAATTTAATTTTTAATCTTAATTGCCCCTGTGAATGTAATTTGAATAAACTTGAATACTGCAGGAAGTATTTTTATCAAGGATCTGTAGTGCGACTTGTAAGCAACATGCCGTACTTTCAAGATGGATTTTTTTTTTTTTATTACAATTCAAAAAATTTTTTTAAACGCAGGTCTTATAGAAATCAGTCCACACTCTGATTTTACACCGAAAAATAAGTGGAATAATGGTAAATCAAAAAAGAATTCTGCCAATAGTGTGACTCCTCTGGCAAGGCATTTATCCCTTGGTATCAATAAACCCCACAAAATTTGGAAATTCGTCTGCCCTTACCACTACAATCATAAAAGTAGCGGTGACTAGTGAAATAATGAGTGAAATTAAACAAATTATTTTTTCTTCGGGCACACAAAAAACTCATTGACTGTAGAATCCACAATATATACTTTGAATAATAAGCTGATCTCATGAGTCAAAAAACATTTGAATTAAAATTAAACAAATCATTTATATTCAAGAACATCCAAAAAAGATACCATTAGGGTCTAGGTTGTCCCAAAAGTTCGCAAATTCTTGCAAAAAATTGAAATTTTATTTGCCAAGTGATAATAAAAGTAACAAAAATTATTCTTCAAAATTAAGATCATTTTAAGACCATTTAAGACTTTCTGCCATCGATCTGGACTAAGCACCATTCAGCCGGCTTGGAATCAAAGGATCTTGACACGCTTCCTCGACTGTTTACAAACTTTTGGGATAACCAAATAAAATGCGTAAAATTTACAAACCTGATTTTCATAATCATAGTTAGGATCATGAATGTCTGATGTAAGCTCTTCCCCTTCAATCATTAGTTCACTTCCAGGTTTACCCCAAGTGCCTTTACCACCACCACCACCTGAAAAAATAATAAAATAAATAAATGAATAAAAATAATCAGACATCTTTATGTCACAGACAAAACTTGATTTTTATCATATTGTGTCTAAAAAGGTCTATTGTTTCACTAGACATATGTTTCAGATCTGTTCAGGATTTTTCACATGATCCCTTTTTTTATGAGAAAGATCAAATCATTTTGCGAAAATTCAAACAATTTTACAAAAATGCAGATTAAAAAAATTGTGAAAAACAAATATTTGATATTTTAAAATGTACACATATATTCGGGGAGGGTGATATATTAGGGGGGGGGAGGGGTGCCGCTATCGCTCTCTGAGAAATGGGCACTAGTGGTGATCGAAAAAAAAAACGAAACTTGGAATCTGAATTTGGAATACCCGCCAAAAGCGTGCATCTGTAAGTACAATCACAAGTAAAATATTATCAAGTTTGAACAACTTATTGAGAGGCTTTTTATTCCCTATTTTTAGAGAAATTCAAGCCTTATGAAGGCTTGAATTTCTCTAAAAATAGGGAAAAACGATCATTTTTCCAAGATTTGAATGAAAACACTAATGTTCGAACTTTGTCTTCTAATACCATTCAAATACTTTCTTTTCATTTATAATATCTTTAAGATCATTTCCATTCTTAGCAGTTTTGAGTTCGCACATTTGCCGTAAAGTTTCGCGAAATTAACCAAAAATTGACTTGATTTTAGCTTTATTTGCACATTGCAGTAGTTTTTTTTTACTGTCAGTTTTAATTGTTTTGCAATGACTGGGCAAAATAAAACTTTTAGTTGATGCAATTATACTTCGTGACATTATCAGCCGAGAACATACCACAAGGAGGTTACAGCATTTTGGGTTCCATTCTGCCCTTCTCATCTACCCTGCCACGTTATCTACATATTTGAAAAAACATTTATATGAATTTTCAATTACTATTTGATTTTAAACAGGTCTCTTCTATTAAATCAAAGTTTGAAGTTGAATTTTATGACTCAGTTTTGGCATTGATGATTGTGAGCATAAAGTCTTCAATAAAATATCTATAGTGTCTCTCTCTTCTTTCAACAGCAATCTACAGTCTCACTAACCAGTTTTATAACCCTTTCAACAGTCGGGGTATAAAAGGGGTATATTTATTGAATTATTGGTAAAGTTTAACTTGATTTTGGTCAGTTTCGAGGTCAGTCATCGTGACTTGTGACCTTGAATGTCTCAAACCTGAATATATCGATAGAAAGCACCATTCTTTGGCTTTACAATGTATTTTGAATTTTTGTATTGCTATAATTAGGAGAAAAGTTACATTCACTTACATGTAACCACTTTTCGTCTTTTTTTCGCACTTTTTGCTGTTTTCTACAGCCTTGTATTTCGTACAATATTTTGAATAAAAATCTAAATATTTGCAGGACTACTTATCTTGTCATATTTGTCCCTCACATTAAATTTCATCAAAATCGGAAATGATGAGGTCAAGAAGGTGATTGACCTGACATATGGAATTCCCTAATGTAAAACATGTAAACATACCTGATTTTTTTTTAATACCTTGCCATTGCGGTGCCAGCCTAAGTTTTGTCATGTGTGAAGAATAGTGTTAGAGATATAAAACATATTTTTTAAAGAAATTCTAAGGGGGCGTGTTTTGAGATTTTTAAAGTCAAAAGTTACAATGAATGATCTTGAAACTTAAGCCTGTTGTAAGAAATCCCCCCCCCCCCCAAGTAATATATTGATAAAGCCGTAATCTTTAGCTTTACGATGGTTTTCGAATTTTTATTCTCCTCTAATGAGACCGAAGTTAGTCATTTGCATGTAACCACTTTCGTTTTTTTCACTTTTTGCTGTATTTTACAACCCTGTAGGGGAAGGGTGGGCATAGTGGCCACTTCCTATATAGTGCTGCAGGATGGCGGCAATAGACTCAACTACTCGCCCGGCAGCCGTTGTTGTTGTGTTATAGTTTGATGCCGCTCAGACGCAAACTCACGGAGATATCGCACATTTTTCAGTTTTTCGACCCTCTGATGTTAGGTAGGTGCATCACATGTTTCGCTTTAGTTTATTGTAGGACTAGGTAAAGTAAATTTTACATCAGTGGTGCAAAACACCATGTTTCTAGCTTTGAATTCATATGTCTCAACAGTAGATACAATGAGTTGTACGTGAAATATTGTTCTTTCGTAAATGGCGCGTTGGAGGGCAAAGTGGCCACAGCCGAAGGCAACGTCAGCGACGTCGATTGTTTATTCTGTGGTGATGTTACTCGAAATCTAAGGACAACGAAGGCTGGATTAGATGTTCTGGGTACCTCAAATGGGCTCAAGAAGAGCGCACAGGAGCCGAAGAGGAGGACGATGAGTTTATTTGTGATTTATGTAAATAACAGTGATTTCATAACTTCCCATACTTTTAGTAATAGTAAAGGGGTTATGGTCCAAAATATAGCCGGAAACTGCATTTTGTGATAAAAGCATGAAAGTTGGCATGCATGTAGACAATGTATTTATAAACATTTTTAGAAGGGTTGCAAGTAATGGTTGAGAAGGAAGACCATCAATATTGCAAGTACCATCATATAACAAGTTATTTAAAAGGACCGAAGAAGAGGATCAACAGCTTCTTGCTGACTCTTCAAATCCGCCTTTGACGCTGACAGTTGACTTTCAAATGCGTGTCCTAGTGGAATTCACTATCATGTCACTTGCGACAGCATCTTTGAAACTGCTAGTACTGGAGACACATATTGATTCACTTACCTTTACAAACTAAAACATATTCAAAACCTGATTTCTCTGCATGCATATGTCCATGTCCGAAGTGTGATAATATCTTTGCTCTAAGCCCGGTATGGTCAACATCATTAGCAAATTTATTTTCGATTGATAAATTATGTTGTAGCATAAGTTTTCTATTCCTTCAGAATAATATTTTAGTAGAACGAATATTCAGAAAATTGGATACTTATCACCTTTGTTAACTCTAAGATTTTGCAAGTAAGAAATTACTCGGTGTAGGGCAATTAATTCAATTCGTGAATAAATATTTTCCTCAGAACAATCATTTGCTGTCCTTCATGAGTGATAATGTTTTACAAATAAAGTTTTACGACTGCAAGTACGGTGGTACAGTAGAGAACCAATTATCCGGGATGTTCGGGACCACAGCTATCCCGGATAACTGAATTTCCCGGTTTTCTGGATCGCTACGAAGCGATATTTGCCAATTGTTTATAAAACCCAAGTTACTATAATAAATAGTAATGCATCTTAAAATCTGAAGAGAAAACGATCCAGAAGTGCTTATAGATATTACAATATTAAAAATTTCTGAGCTATATGCACTTATATGGTATTTATAAAGAAACCGTTCATATTCTTTTAGGTATTTCAAAAGATAAACGAAAAAAAAAAAAAAGCTCTTCATTTTTTAGAAATTGCCGAAAATGCGTATTTTAAAAAGTGGCGGAAAAATCGACAAAATGTTGCCGGTTTTCTGGTTTCCCGGTATTTTGGTTCCCGGATAAAAGGTTCTGTACTGTACTTGCATTCTTGAGCTATTATGTCAGCTTGCGCCAACTCAGCAGTGAGCGTACTGTCTGCTTTTACCAACACGCAATTTCGTATTTTCTGTCAACTGATTTCGTCAGAACTAGATGTAACTCCTGTCTATTTTCACCAGGCTTATCAAAAAAGAAACACAAATCTGGAAAGGATGAAGTACATTTCGTTCGCTTCTGCTGAACTGAAGCCTCTTCAAAATGTTTACTTACGTGGCACTCTTCAAAGTTTTCCTTTCTTTTTCTTTCTTCAGCTCTTCTGACTTTTGTACTGTTATACCTCAAGCTACAAGATTTATGCCACTTATCCCTCTTTTCATTAAATTTTTCCGATACAAATAATTCTTCAAATTTAAATCTACCTACATGTACGAAGTCTGATAATTGCCTAAGTTTTGCCTGTTTTGACAGAATTTCGAACATTGCTTCATAACCTCAGTACAAGACTGATACATTTAAAGTTGCTGCAGGGCACAATAGATTTTTTGGAGATAACAGGGTTCATACTCATTTTTGAAAATGAAAATTAAGGACTTTTTAAGACTCCCAAATTTTTTTAAGGACTCATAGGAAAATATTTGACTAGCTTTAGGAACACAATTCCAAAGTACTCGACTTACGAGTACATTATGTTTTTAAAATGTAGAGAGATTTGCAATGGACTCTGATTCAAGTGACAATGAATGATTAAGAGCTATTAAAATGACTTAACCTGGCATTTTACTTACTAATGATAACCTCTACAAGTGACTACTCCTTACAATGCTGCCAGGTTAGGTATCTCTCATGAACAGTTTGATACAATTATATACTAGGGTGGGACGAAAATGACTTTTTTTTTTAAATTTCGATGATGGGTATTACGGAAAGTGCCATTGAGGAAGCAAAGTGCACATAAAAAATTTGGAATTTTTTGGTCAATTTCTTGATTTGCCGTAATTGGCTTAAGTTTGGAAACTGCATTTTTTTTGAGACTTTTAGGAAATTATTTTTAAAAAAAATTCTATTTTTGATAACAGGTAGGGTGGAAAAGATTCCATTGGGGGCATAAAAATTCCATTAAAAAATTTGAGGTCTGTTGTATAACTCCTTCCTTTTCCACAAATGCCTAGAAGATTTGGCAATTTCCTGTTTTTTTCTACATTTTAAATTAAACTTTGTCAAAACGTTAAAATACTGTGCTTGCTGTACATATCAGAAACAACTACATTGTTTGTCCCATATAATGCAATTTTAGATGTTCGGAGCTAAAAAAATTTTTTAATAACTTCCTAAAAATCTCAAAAAACTGCAATGTTTAAGTTATCAATAAGTTATTGTAATTATAACACTGTCACTTTCAGTAGTTTTCTTTCATTTCAGTTATACAATTTGCTGTGAAGTATGTGCTGAATATTAGCATATTGTTACGAAAGAAGAAAGTCACATGAATAATAAAAAATGAATGAAATAAAATAAAGCAGTCTTTGGTTGCTAAGGGAAAATAATTTCCAATTGTCAAAAATATTAAAATACTTTCAAGATACAAAAGGACTAAAATCTTAACACATAAAACAATTTTTTGACAGTTTTCTTTTAATAAATTTATTTATTAATAATAAAAATTAAAAAAATGCAGTAAATTAATTTAAGATAGTAATATGTTAAAATAACATCCAACCATCAAAAATATTAAAACACTGAGAAGATGTTAAAGGATTGAAATGTCGAACAAAAGAAGCGATTTTACCAGAGTCGAGGGCATGTAAAATTGGGAGAATTTTTTTTATAAATTATTGAAATAAAAAATTAGATGTGATAACCTAAGGTAGCATATGTTAATGTAACCTACAATTTTCGCAAATATTAAAATATTTGCACGATGCAAAAGGATTGCTGTCTCAACCACGCAAACCAGTTTTCCGCGAAGTACGCGTTCAGTTCCCATATATGACGAAGTTTAGGCTCTCTCTCTCTCGCGCGTATTAAAGCATGTAATGATAAATTTTAAAGAGCCAGCTTTTAACACGTGGAGGAAAAACAAAGGAAAAAAAACATGAAAGTCTTTTAAAAATTAAGGAAAATTTTCGAAAATTAAGGACTTTTTAAGGGTTTTTTAGGGACCTTAATTTTGTTTGATAAAATTAAGAGTTTCTTAAGGGTTTTTTAAGGAAGTACAAACCCTGGATAATTTCGAACAGAAAATGAATTTAATCCAGTAAATATCTGTTGTAATAATTTTGGTAAAAACAAGATTTCCTGGGGTTGTTTTTACCAAACATAACCCCAGGTTGCCATTTAAACTTTTAAACCATTGAAGCTTTAACCATGCCATTTAAATTTTTAACCATTTAAGTTTACCATTTAAGCTTTAACACTTAAACAAAATTAAAATAAATGCATTTAAAACAACATGTAAAACCATAAGACTATGAGAAACCGTAACTTGTAAAAATATGAGCATCTTTCCTAATCTCGATCCATATAAATAGCATTTACAGGAACATATGAACAATGACACGTTACCAATGATAAACACACTGGAAAATATTCGTCACCTAATGAACTACCATATTTGAAGAAAAAAAAATCAACAACGACAAGAATAATAAAAATTAGAGGAAAAATAAATTTATAAACTAAAGCTTTAAAATTTCTGAAATTGAAACTTTAAATTTTAGTTTGGTAGAATCATGCTATCTTGACATTAACTTTTCCCTCAAGTTCTTATGCTTTTGTACCCTTGGGGAACACTTTCGATGATGTGTGCTTAGTCATAAAAATGAGAGGTATCATGACCGGATAATTGGACAGTTCGATCAATTAGAATCCGGATAACCGGCACCCTACTTTTTTTTAACATTTATTTAATGTATATTTACATTCTTAAACCATAAATGCATTTATGGGGGGAGGGAATTCACTTCCACGAATTTATTCTTAAAAAATATCAATTTGCCCAAAAAAAGCATTTTTGGGTGGTTCTTTTTAAAATTAGTCTCTAAGTGGAGCTTTAAACGACAAAAAATACAATAAACGCCAATGTAATGACATAGCCAATGATTTAAGAAGAAAATAATAATAATAATTACATAAAAGAGCTATTTCTAGTTTTGGACCAAAAATGGCCGCTAAGAGGGGTTTGGGGGGGATTTCCGACTGGCTCCCCTTCTAAAAATGTTTTTTTTATACATTGTCTACAAACCTACCAAGTTTCATGCTTTTATCACAAATGCAGTTTCTTTTCCCGTAGCCCCCTGACTATAACGCCTATTTTTGTTTAAAACCCTAATACAATTGTTCTGAGTTCTGAAACTAAATGCGTTTCATTTTTTCCATACTATCTCAATCTATTTAGGCAGTTACCACTTTGACAGCTTTTGGTAAAGTAAAAATTTTGTACAAATAAAGTTTAAAAATCTAGTTGTTTATATTTTTTAATCAGGCCTAAGTAACCATACTAAATGTTGAAGGGATTTATAAAATGTTTCAATAAAGTTTAGGGGGTCGAAAAAAATTCATGTTCCTTAGGGTGGTTGCTAAGGCTCGACCGATGGCATTTTTTGGCCGATGGGCCGATGCCGATTGTTGGCCGATTATTCAAAGTTGGCCGATGGCCGATTTTTTTACTCTTCCATCGGCCGATGGCCGATGCCGATGTAACGATGGTTCAAAAAATTCGAATGATTGGAAAAAATAAATGTTTTACAAGAGATTCGATGGTTTTTTTTTTTTCATTTCATTCTACTTCTTTTTCAGTCATTCAGATTTTGGGCTTAAATATCTATTTTACTACCACTCAACAAAAATTATATGAGAGAGAGAGACGCAGTAAGTTGAGAACTCATTCGTACCATTGGTACTAGGTGTAGTCATGCAGATACTTTCTTAGTTGCAATCCGATGTTCCAAATGTCCTTTTTACTTTTTCTTTCTCTTTTTTTGACTAATCAATTTTAATTTCAATGCAGACAAACATCATAAATTGGTGACAACTGACTGATATAATCGCAAAGTGTTTTATAACTAACTAAGAAAGATACAACAAAGATGGAGAAAAAAATAAGATGCTGAATTCGGTATCGGCTGGGCGGTATTTGACAAAATTCCTATTAAAATTGTCGATATTTGTAACATGAATCTCTGTAAAGCAATTCCGCATCGGTTCGCAATATACTCTTTTATTCGTGAATTAAGATCCACCTACATGTACGAAAACGTTTGAGATAAAAATTTGAAACGGACACCGTGTTTAGTAATAGGCAACTGCTTTATTGTTTAACATAAACATAAAAAAAGGCTTCAGCAATAATATGTGGATTTAGATACACCAAACTTGGTAAAAGAACTGCCCATTATGTTGTTTAATTATTAAAAAAAAAAAAAAAAACATTGAACCAGTCAACAAATTGTGAGTGGAAAATTTCTTTAAGATATTTTCAAACCATAAAGTTAAACAAAACAAGAAGTTCTGTCAAGAACTAAACAAGCCTACTTTTCCGTACATCGACATCGGTATTCTAGTATATGATCAATATTCTTTTAATTATCTGAGACGACAAATTATGTCAAATGTACCTTTTTAGCAAATAAAGCTGATTTCTAAAAACCAAATATGCAGATTTTATCTGAAGAACTAGGCACTTTAAAAGTAAACAAAATAAATAAATAAATAAATTAACTTGTTGCATCTTTTAAACAATGCAGCTTTGATAGTTCTTCCGTAGAAAAATTAATTAATTGTTTTGAAAAAAAGAATTAAAAATAGGAAGCTAACACATTTCATCAAACAAAAAAAAAAAAAACCTCATTCCTAAAAAAATGTCTCGAATTTCATTTTTAATCCGTTGCCAATAATTAAAAACAAATAATTGATTTAATAAATAATAAAATGTTCACTTTAATGAGTAATTTTTGTTCGACAAAAAATCGTCTGCCAGAAAAAAAATAATAGAAATTAAAACAAATGAATAAACAAAGAAAAAAATCGTCTGCACGGTTATTTCTTTTAAGAGTAGGAGTCAGTCATTTTTTCCCAGACTGCATTTCTGCAATGTTTGCCTTTGCCGAGTCAGAGTCGAGGATTCAGAGTAGAGGTTGAAAAGTCGGAGTCATCAATCGCAGTCGACAGGTAGAGTCAGAGTCAAAGGCACAAACATTCTAATAGTAGGACTCTGTCTTTTTTCCGAGCCTGTATTTCTACCATAGGGGCGGAGTTAGAGTCGAAGATTCGGTGTTGGAGTCGGTTTTAAAAAATTGGTTTCGTCAGTCGAAGTCGAAAGCTCTAAAATTATAATGGTAGGAGTGGGTCATTTGCTTCTGAGCCTGCATTTCTACCATGTTTGCGGAGTCGGAGTCAAGGAGTCAGGAGCAGAGTCCTTATTGCAGCTTATTCAGAAAAGTAATTTACACATTTTTTTTCAAAACCATTTTCTAACAAAGTTAGTTTGAAGGAAATCCGCCTTTGTTCAAGATCTACATTAAACTTAAATTTCGCCGTAGGCGCTAATGTTAAGTCTTTTTCTGAATGGTTCAATATTGAAAGAAAAATGGTTCAAATCAAAAAGCAAAATATGGGAATGAGGTGTCCTCGCCGAGATCTTTCGAACAAAAAAAAAGTTTATTCAATTCTAACGGTTCACTTAAAAGTTATTAGGTGGGGAAAGATTGTTTGAACGGTTCAAAGTTGCACCAAAAATTGTTCAAATGAAAAATCAAATATGGGAATGAGCTGTACTCGCCTAGATCTTTCCAACAACAAAAAAAAGTTTGTTCAAATCGGAATGTTCCATCAAAAGTTGGGGGGGGGGGGGGGCAGTCAGACTGACACACAAATTCCCCATCTCAAAACCCTACTTTCCAATTTTTAATTTTTCAATTTTCTTAAAATGTTTTTATTTCTGTTTGACTTTTTTTTTGGACCTGGTGATACTTTTATGATACATCAAACCACTTTTAATGCTTTTTTCGTTTTTTTTTCCTTTTTAACGGAAAAATAGGCTAAAAGGCAACATATAAATCACAATACTAAGTCATAGCTTAAATTTCGCTATACTTAAAATGTATGAACAGAAATGTTTGCATGTTCGTTAAAAGCTGCGACACTTACATAACTTATTTTATTGAAAAATAAATAACCATTAAAAAAAAAAAAAAGTCAGCTTGCACCTTTTTTTTTGCTACTTTTTGCTCCTAGTTTGATTTTTTATTTTGCTGAATCTTGCATCAAAATGGCATTCTTTTTTTTTTTTTTTTTGCTTCAGTCGTGCTAAAATTGTAATTTTCCTGCTTGAGCCTGCTCCAAGACGGTGTTTTTTTTTCCTCCAGTATGCTCCAAAAAATTATTTTTCCTCTCCAAAACAGAATTTTAGCTGCTCCGAAATTGTATCCATCGTATCCCACCCCTGATATAGTTAAAATAAAATAGACTTGAGTGATGACTGATAGTAAGTTATAGAGGCCGTTGACATATTTACAATTTTGTAATCTTTTAATGAAAATATCTCATAGATTATCATAAAACAATGGAGAAAATTGCTTAGGCAGGCGAACTATGCTTCTAATAGAAAGATACAGTAAAAGAGATTAGGGGCGGGGGGTGTTTAAATAATTGCAATGAAAAGGCACGCTAGCATTTAAAAGTGCAAAGGTAAAATGATTTGAGTTCAAGCGAGATTTCGTCAATAATACACAAATTATCAGTGTCGTAGTGCAAGATGGCAATGGCACATATTCAATATTATAACTCTGCATTAAACTAATAGGTAAAATCTGAAACAGCATAATCCTCTCTAATAGTGGACACCTCCCAATAACGGGACAAAACTTACGGTTCCGTTATTCGGAGGTTTTACTGTAATTCTTAAAATTCGCATCAAAGCGATCACTCGGAAAGTGTCCGCTGTCGATGTCGATATCTGCCCGATTCGGAAAATTCCAAAACCCAGAACTGTGCTAGTCCCGTTTGCTGCCCGATTTCAAGCCACATGCTGAACATACTTTTAATTGTAAAGTAAAAAATAAAGAAAATAGAATTCCCTCTTAAGAAAGCTTTAAAAAAAAAAAAGAAAAAAAAACATCGGCCTTGCATCGGCATTTAGATATTTTTGAGGCCGATGGGCCGATGTTTTTTTCATTTTAGCATCGGCGGCCGATGCCGATGGCCGATGGAAAAAATTTCAACCATCGGCGCCGATGCATCGGCCTGGCCGATGCATCGGTCGAGCCTTAGTGGTTGCTATGCCCACCCATCCCCTATTTCGTACAATTTTTAAAATAAAAATCTAAAAATTGGCAGGATTACTTTTCTCGTCATATGTGTCCCTCATATTAAATTTTATAAAAATCGGAGATGTCAAGGTCAAAAAAAAATTTTTTTTTTATTGATTTAACGTGGAATTGCTCATTGTACTTACACATGCACAGCTTTTCTATACATGGTGAATTCCAGCGGGAACAGAACAGTTAACATAAAAAAACTCGATGTCTGTGAGCATAACAAAATATATTTAAATAAGTCATGCATGGACTTTTATACACATCACAATAAGTTACTAAAAAAGTCAAAGCTAGCAGTTTTTCGTTTATAACTTCTTTTTAAATTCAAATTTTAAACAACGGTAACGGAAGGATGTGCTTTGGACATGATTCTCACACAATCATACTTTTCCCAAAAGTGCAGCTAAACTAAAAAACGGAAAATTCTGAAAAAATTGAAGCACGTATAAGAGTTGAATCTTTACAATTTCACCTCTAGTTTTTAAAAATAGGTATTTTAAGCAAATAAATTATGCATTTGTTAACGGTAAAGGAAGGACAATAAGTTCAGAATAATGAAACTTGGTAAGTTTCAATTTTTAAACATTTAACTATTAAAGCTGGCCAGATCAGAGGTCTGACCAGAGGAAATTCGGGTCCAATAACGGACCCTTCACAAAAATCCGATCTAGCAAAACGGACCCTTCACAAAATGCCGATCAAACAAAACGAACCTTTCACAAATTATTCATTGAAAAAGCAGATCTAAAATCAAAATAATGCATAGCATATTTCCTTGTAAAAGCCCATAATTTTGAGAGTCTTTTTCTGAAGTTATAGAAGGAGAGAAGGGAATCGGCTTTGCAAAAAAAAAAAAAAAAAAAAGAAATCGGCACACTCAAGCAAGCGATAAATTTTTAATGCAGTCAAATGTAGCACTTTTTGTTGATTTTTTTTAAAAGAAATAAACAACTTAAAAGGAAGTTTTTTTTTTTTTTTAAATAATTCTGCTTGTTCGTTTTGTTAGATGCAAATCAAAATGGCTGGCTGCGATGTCGCTGTTACAGATTTCTCTGAAAATGCACAGTAAGGATCACCCCCTCCTCCTCCCCACTCATGGCTTAAAAAAATAAATAATGCGCATTGAACTTCGAACTGCAAACAGAAAGCTAGAGTAGGAGAAAAAGTGGGATTGCTTCCGGTAGAGTTACCAGCTATTTAAAATTATTGCCATCTAACTTATTTGATGCGATGTTTCGGCCTTATTTTGTCAGAAAATTATCTGGATGTTTTTTTTTTTTTTTTTTAATGCTTACGGATGTGGTGTTTCGG
The DNA here is from genome assembly GCA_038373865.1 of Uloborus plumipes. Lineage (NCBI taxonomy): Eukaryota > Metazoa > Arthropoda > Arachnida > Araneae > Uloboridae > Uloborus > Uloborus plumipes. Next base: position 35,307 of record JAXGGA010008298.1, read on the forward strand.
TTATATTCAGGAATTGATGTATTTTTTCTTCTGTTAATATAGGAAGTCCGGTATTGTCTGTTTTGCTACATCTCCTACTTCCGTATGTTTTCCTCCGAATTTTTGGCGAATATGTCAGTGATTATTAATAACATTCATCAAATAGAGCTGATGAAATGTAATTGTAAAATTTTTTACTTTAATAAATTATTTTATTTACCGTTTTTATACTTTTGATGCCTTCTTTTTGAAAAATACAATCTCTTTGCACCCGATAAGCGAATCGAATTTTTCAAGCTAATTACTTCGTTCGGAGGCAAGTAAATGAAAATTCTCATTTTTTGTTCAGATCATTATTTTAAATTTTTTAAAGCAAAATTAACTGCTCTTTTATGAGTCTAAAAAATTAAAAGCTGAATGGATCGTTTCATTTAATTTTTGCACTAAGTGTGTCAACAGATATCAATATGTTTATCGTAGACCTTTAAAATGCAATTGTAAAATCATTTTTCCAAAATCAATTCTTTTATATCCCGTTTTTATGCTTTTGAATTTTGCACTTTGAAAATTGTGATCTCTTTGCATCCGCTACAGGAATCGGATTTCTCAAATTTTTGATGTTTACTACGCTTTTAAGATTAAAATAAATAAGATTTATTTTCATTTTTTATTAAATTCAAAATTTTAAAACGAAGAACGAGTGTTTTTTAAAAAGTGGTTTGTGCCAAAAAGCGAAATACTGAATCTGTGCCTGAATTTTATTTTTGTTTTAATTATTATAGGATTTTAAACATCTCCAGAGAGAATTTATATTTAGTATAATTTAACATAATCTGGAGTGGAAAAAGAGATTGATACATCGGGGAAGCTACAAAACGCCCAACTAAAAATTTCAAATTTCTTTTCATCACAAGAAATAAAGCCTTCAAGTCGTGATGTAAAAATATTACGATTTATTGAAAGAATTTTAAACACCCTAATTAATTCACTACAAAAATTTTATTTTAGAATTAATAGCTGAAAATAGCCATGAATGTATACTCACCTGGCCTGTCCAAATACTAGTGTTCATACAAACATGTTCGTCGTTCAATTTTTGCTAACTTGGCATAATGTTCTTACACGCACATAAACATTGAAACATATTTCATCAATAAGCATTGAACTATGTAAAAAGCATTAAAAAAATCATTTTTAATCTTAATTGCCCCTGTGAATAATTTGAATGAACGTAAATAATACAGGAAGTATTTTTATTAAGGATCTGCGGTGCGACTTGTATTCAACATGCCTGTTTTCAAGATTTTTTTTTTTTTTTTCATTACAACGCGAAAACATTTTTTGAACACAAGTCTTATAGAAATCAGTCCACACTCCACACTCTGATTTTACACCGAAAAATAAGTGAAATAATGGTAAATCAATCCAGAATTCTGCCAATAGTGTCACTCCCCTGGAAACGCATGTTCCCCTGGTATCGATAAAACCCCCGAAAATTGGAATTTCGTCTGGCCCTTACCACTACAATCATAAAAATAGCGGCCACTAGTGATCGGCATCAGCCCATATTAAAAAGAATATCATTTGTCGATTTGTTTTATTTAACTTTGTTTAGGGAAAACAGAATAATAACGACTTCAGTGAACAGCCGAACATAGTACGTATTTGTATAGCAGACTTAACAGCTATTCGCTAAAGCTGTGTTCTGATTGTTATCGCGGAGTGTTTATTTTTTATTTTATTTATTTATTTTTTTCCGAAGAAATAGAACGTTTTATCATGTATATATTTCACCTACATGCAATATTACTTTTGAGCAATATTAAAAGCAAAAATTAATTTTATTTCAGTCTACTATTTCTAGTGATAAATCTTCTGAGAGAATTTCGATGGAACTTCGAAGCACCTGCGAAAATACTCAAGTAAACGTACCATTTGATTAGTTTGATAAATGCCGAAGTACTTGTTTGGCCAGCTGCTTGAATTATGCACAAAAAAGAATCATTTTGCTGATAAAAATGTTTTTCTTGAACTTTTATGTTTTGCAGATTCCCTTTTCCATGTTAAATCAATTCAACGAATTCGTTGAATTGATTTGATTGTTGAAAGTTTTTGATTTTTTATTAGTAGTATCTGGTCTTTTTTTTTTTTTTTTTTTTGGTATTAAGCGAAAATTTTGCTATCTTCGCGTTACATTAGTATTTTTTTCGCGTTTAAATAAAACTTGTGCTTCCGGTGATTTAAAGCATTGTTTTTTTTTTATTACTATTATTCGTCAGTTGCTGCAGATGATATTCAAATATTCCATACCCAAATGTTTTTGAACTGATGCGTCGGGTGTGCGGATTTTAGAACGATAGCGTTTGTACATTCCCTACTTTTAAATTTTAGTCCCCCATTACTTCCTTTTTCCTCTTCCCCCTAAAAATTTCAGTTGCACAATCAGCTCCTTGCCTCCATTTGTGGACATCCTGGTAATTTCTCAAAATCAAGTTAAAAACATTTGGCTAAGAACCTACTTCCAACTCGCTTTTTCGTGCAACTATTTTCCGAGAGCAAGAGAAGAGGAAATTATGCTTGAGTAATCTGGCACGAGGGCCTTCTAATGAATGTCGGACCCATGGACGCCATAATAATTTGACTAGCACTGTCGTAAAACTACTAATCTTTAATGTAATTTATCTGTGCTGAAGCCAAATGCTTACACACGAGATAGAAACGTGCATGACTTTAACGCTTTCAAGATTTATTTCTACACTACTAGCAGGGACGTCATTTCAAGTTTTTCCAGGGGGGGGGGGCAAAGGGTTCAAACACAATGCAATTTCATCGGAAAACATAAAAAACCACGCCCACTTATATGTAAATACATTGATTTCTCAAAGCCACCCCCCCCCCCCCCCCAAATGACGGGCCTGACTACTAGGCCATATTTCACGAAAATATTTTTGAAAAATCTTGAATGATCTTCCTAAACTTCCGTGGTTTTGCACAAGCCTACAAGAAAGTCAAAATGCATTCTTTAACGTTATTTTTTCCCTTTAAATAATCGAAACGAATATTTAAAGGGAAATAGTATAATGATGATTTTCCCATGATTTGTTTAAAAGCTTCAGTAAAGAATGTTACATGCGTATTGTACAGGTGTTTCTGAAATAACTGGTTTGTTTTAGGCTTTAAAAAATACAAAATTTTAATGCAAAACAAAAGATATCTAGGTAAAAGGTTGCAAAAAAAAAAAAAAAAACTGTAGAATTTGTGTATTAAATGAAAAAGGAAAAATAACTGATTTCTAAGTTAAAAACCTTTTAATCATCGGGAACTTGGGGAAAATTCTTTCAATAAATCGTAATATTTTTACATCACGATTTGAAGGCTTTATTTCTTGTGATGAAAAACGTACGCGATAAGCTATTATCACTGAATCTTTTCCTTAGGTATAATGTTTTCACAATATCGTCACGTCAGCTGATTTCTAGCTTTAAGAAAGAAACAATGATTAGTTTACAGCGATAACTTAATTTTCTTTGCTGGGCTTGTAGTTCTGATTTATCTTACACAAATCAAGCTTTTTCAAAAATAGATTATTCAGTGCTTGTGCACTAATAGTCCGGGAGCTAACTGTCAAAAATCAATGGAATACTGCAAATCGTGATAAGAAGATGCCACTTGGTAGGAATGTCGCTAATGGCTATACAATGAAATTAAGACCCAGAGGCACTTTCAAAAACCGTTTTAATCCAAGATGGCGGCGTTTTTCAAAATGGCGGCCTATGCTACTGCTTTTGCAATTTAACTCACACAAAAGAGGTTTTTATATCAAATTATATGTTTTTCAGGCCAAGGATTTCATTTAGTATGTTGAAAAAAAGCTAAATGTTCATTTTGATGTTTATTTTTTTATTTATTTTTAAGAATTATATTGTTTACGAGAAAAATACATGTAGTATCCAAAATCTTTTAGAAAGTTAGCCAAATTGCGACCGAAGAAAATAAACTGGGAAACCTGGTGCGGTGGTAACCTAACCATGCTCAAATTAGTCTCCTAAGAACTCCACACACATCTCCCAGCGGTGCTGCTATTGTTAGAAGCATTCCGAGAAGGCCCGTTTAGTCTGTGGAAGCGACAAAAACAGCCGAAATATTTCACTTCCGGATACCAGTGTGAAATTTGGTACAGAGCTTATGTACATATATAAGAACAAAAAACCGCCGGGAGACACTTGATCAGGGGTCATGAACTACCGTGATGACGTCATCAAGATGGCAGCTTTTACAGGTAAATATTTAATTGCTTAAAACTCCATCATAGATGGAAATATTGCAAAACTCAAAACTCAAATGTATCATTTGAAAGATCTTTGAAAGAGCTATTTGAAAAGATTTAATTTTTCTTTTAGAGGTCAAGGTCCCACCTTTGATGACGTCATTAAAATGGCCGCTTTTACAGGCAAATACGTTTGTTTAACTCCCCCTAAAACTCCATCATAGATTTAAATATTTCAAAACTCAACTGTATCATCTGAAAGCTCTTTAAAATATCTATTTGGAAAGGTTTAATGTTTCTTTCTGAGGTAAATAATAAGACCCAGAGGCCCACCTGTGATGACGTCATCAAATGGCCGCTCTTACATGTAAATACGTTCGTTTAACTGCTTAAAACTCCATCATAGATTGAAATATTGCAAAATTCAAATATATCATCTGAAAGCTCTTTAAAAGAGCTATTTAGAAAGTTGTAATTTTTCTTTCTAAGGTCAAGGGCCCACCTGTGATGACGTCACCAAAATGGCCGCTTTTACAGGTAAATACGTTTGTTTAACTCCCCCTAAAACTCCATCATAGATTTAAATATTTCAAAACTCAACTACATAATCTGAAAGCGCTTTAAAAGATTTATTTAAAACGATTTAATTTTTCTTTCTGAGGTCAAGGGCCCACCTATAATGACGTCATCAAAATGGCCGCTTTTACAGGTAAATACGTTTGTTTAACTCCACCTAAAACTCCATCATAGATTAAATATTTCAAAACTCAAATATATCATCTGAAAGTACTTTAAAAGAGCTATTTAAAAAGTTTTCATTTTTCTTTCTAAGGTCAAGGGCCCATCTGTGATGACGTCATCAAAATGGCCGCTTTTACAGGTAAATACGTTTGTTTAACTCCCCCTAAAACTCCATCATAGATTTAAATATTTCAAAACTAAACTATATCATCTGAAAGCGCTTTAAAAGATCTATTTAGAAAAATATTTAATTTTTCTTACTGAGGTCAAGGGCCCACCTGTGATGACGTCATCAAAATGGCCGCTTTTACTGGTAAATACGTTCGTTTAACACCCCCTGAAACTCCATCATAGACTTAAATATTTCAAAACTCAACTATATCATCTGAAAGCTTTTTAAAAGAGCTATTTAGAAAGATTTAATTATTCTTTCTAAAGTCAAAGGCCCACCTGTGATGACGTCATCAAAATGGCCGCTTTTACAGGTAAATACGTTTGTTGCACATTTTCAATTTAAAATTGTTATAACTTTTCAACTATTTGTCTTAGAAAATAAAACCAAGCACTATAAAATAGCTCTTTTAAAGCGCTTTCGGATGATAAATTTCAGTTTTGCAATATTTAAATCTATGATGGAGTTTTAAAGTTACATGAGCGCATTTACCTGTAAAAGCGGCCATTTTGATGACGTCATCACAAGTGGGCCCTTGACCTCAAAAAGAAAAATTAAATCTCTCTAAATAGATCTTTTAAAGCGCTTTCAGATGATATATTTGAATTTTGAAATATTTAAATCTATGATGGAGTTTTAGGGGGAGTTAAACAAACATATTTACCTGTAAAAGCGGCCATTTTGATGACGTCATTACAGGTGGGACCTTGACCTCAGAAAGAAAAATTAAATCTTTCCAAATAGCTCTTTCAAAGAGCTTTCAAATGATACATTTGAGTTTTGCAATATTTCAATCTATGATGGAGTTTTAAGCAATTAAACGAACGTATTTACCTGTAAAAGCGGCCATCTTGATGACGTCATCACGGGAGTTCATGACCCCTGATCAAGTGTCTCCCGGCGATTTTTTGTTCTTATATATGTACATAAGCTCTGTACTAAATTTCACACTGGTATCCGGAAGTGAAATATTTCGGCTGTTTTTGTCGCTAACTCCACAGACTAAACGGGCCTTCTCGGAATGCTTCTAACAATAGCAGCACCGCTGGGAGATGTGTGTGGAGTTCTTAGGAGACTAATTTGAGCATGGTTAGGTTACCACCGCACCAGGTTTCCCAGTTTATTTTCTTCGGTCGCAATTTGGCTAACTTTCTAAAAGATTTTGGATACTACATGTATTTTTCTCGTAAACAATATAATTCTTAAAAATAAATAAAAAAATAAACATCAAAATGAACATTTAGCTTTTTTTCAACATACTAAATGAAATCCTTGGCCTGAAAAACATATAATTTGATATAAAAACCTCTTTTGTGTGAGTTAAATTGCAAAAGCAGTAGCATAGGCCGCCATTTTGAAAAGCGCCGCCATCTTGGATTAAAACGGTTTTTGAAAGTGCCTCTGGGTCTTAATTTCAATGTATAGCCCTAAACAACATTACCACCAAGTGGCATCTTCTTATCACGATTTGCAGTTTTCAAACAGTTACCTCCCGGGTTATAAATGTGTTTTGCTTCTGTGAGACTGCTGGGGATGGCCGAACTGCACGGCTAAAGGCCTGGTTTCCAAGGATGCGTTTTCCGATGGACAGGTGTGCGTCACCGTTTTTTTGCAGAGCAGTTCCTTCTACGCATGCGCCGTCATCTTGCGCGCATGCGTAGAAGGAACTCCGCTGCAAAAAAAAAAAAGAAACGGTGACGCACACCTGTCCGTCGGAAAACACATCCTTGGAAACCAGGCCTTAAGTAGGCGCGTCAGCCTATCTGCACTGATCGGATCCCTTTCCTTATCTGCACTGCTGCCGACCCCCTCTCCTGAAGTAACTCTTCCATTGTTCAACTTCTTCATTTCGCATGGGGAAAATCGTGGAGTCTCAGCGACACCATTAATGGCCACATTTGTAAAAATGCACGACATTTCCAAAAATAATCATTTAGAATAAATTGATTGGTCATAACTTCCTACCGATTTTGAGACTATAAAAATAACGTCAATTGTAAAATTTTATTTCGAATTTAGGCATATTTAACTTATTTAAACAATGAAAATGCATATCAATATGTATCTAATTATTGACTGGTTACTGATTTTTGTAAATGGGTCATTTCAGCGAAAAAGGTACAAATCATGTCTGAAATTGTTTACTTCAGTTTATCAGTTTAAATAATTTCCGCCAACTAATCATATTTTTTTTTATTGAGTCTCCATTTATTTGTGCATAATGAAGTGTAAATGGCTAGTACATTTATAAAAGGATTTTAAATATTTTGATCACTTTTTGTACCTGAGTGGACAAATAAACATTTAAAAATATCTTTACAATCATAAAGAGAAGTTACAATCACAGAATAAGCATAAAGTGGAATGAATAGCCTAAAACTGTAAGCCTGTCTGAAATTTCAAGAAAAAATGTATTTTTTTCATCATTAATATGACTGTAACAGAGTGGACATAAAACAGTTCAAATTAACTATCATAAGAAAAGAATTAGGCTCACCCTGGTTGTTGACTAAATAATTCAATGTAGCAAGCTAATCATGGCAATTATACTAATATTTTTTAAAAAATATATCAGATTGAATGCAATTGTTTATTTTATTTCCAAAAGGCAGAGTGGGACACTCGAACAGGACAAACAGAGTGGACAATTCGAAACATAGAAAATCTAGGGACATGGATAAATAATAGTGTTTTTTGGGGAAATTTTTTTCATTTGCGTAATAATCGGCAGAAATGGAGTCAGAACCATCTTTTGTGCAATGCAGTGTAATTTATTTTGTTGTTACATTTCAGCTTAATTTTAAATCACATTTAAAATTCTAGCAATTTGAAGCTGGGACGCGTCATTTTCTCCTTCTTCTGACAAAGAATTTTTTTTCATGTCCTTTATAAATAGATTATGGCTAAACAGTTGATGCTTGATGACACAAAATTAAATAAAGAACTAATAAAAAATACACTAAATCGGTGGTAGTTATTGAAATTAATTTTGAAAAATTCCAAAGTCTCAGGACTGATTTGTACCTTTTTCGCTGGAATGACCAAAATGTTGTTTCAGGAAAATGGTGTAGATTAAAAAAAAGTATTTTTTTAATGCCTTGTCCCCAATAGCCAAGCGTAGAATATTGTTATTTTTTTAGGTAATTAAAAAACGACAAAAAACATCAACGTAATTTGTGCCAAATTAATGTACCGTATAGCTTAGGGGTGCACAACCTTTTTCAGTGAAGGGCCACATACGTAACAGGAACTTTATAGGAGGGCCGCATGCAAGTCCATCATTTGGAGGGCTCGTGAACGGTAACTGCCACCCCTCCCCTCTCGCAGGCTTTGAGAAATTGTTATGTGTTTTTAATAATAATTTCAAATAAATTTTGTCATGTAATTTGCATTGAGTACATATCCTTCGCCCCCCGGAAAATTTTTAAAAATGATGGTCCAGGCAGCTTGCACCAGTACTTTGCTGATGTTAATAAATGTAAGAAGAATGTAATATTGAATCTTTTCACTAAATGACTTCTTGGGGGAAAAAATACTAACTTTATTAAAACACGAAACTGCAAAATATTTCACGTACATGATTTACAGTGAAAAGGTAAACCTTATTCAATGAAGAAAAGTTTTGAGCTTCTGATGCTAAGCAGCCTTCCTCATTACAACTGTTTAGATATCAGAGGCTGAAATTTTTGTTTGTTGTTGAATGTTTTGAAAAAGGCTTACCTTACTTGTATGCAACATTTTTACAACTTTGTGCTTTAATAAGGTTGAACTTTATCACTTATTAAAACTAAAGAAATTAAATATTTTATTCAGAAATGCAAAATCAATATGGAATTCTAGCAAAATAATATCCATAGAGTACTCTTAGAAAAACTGTAAACAATGCGAAAGCAACTAGGCCACAGTGCAAAGACAACATTTTACCATTAGTTGGATATTATATGAATGTTAAAAAATAATAAATTAACAAAAAAGTAATCATAATACCAAAAATTATAAACATTATACAGCTAAAATGTTCATTGAAATGTCGGAAATCAAAATTAACAATTGGGGGGCTGAGATTGACATTTACCTATTAATTTTAATATATGTGTTCATTGTTGATAGTTCAAATTCTCAACATGCTTGCATTCTACTGAATATTGGTCAATGAGGGAGGTAAAAATGTTTAGAACTCCAAAAGCTCTAAATATTAGAAACTTTATTTGCATATATCAGAGGTCAGCAAGGCAACTAAATTCATCTCTTTCAAGAGCTTCACAGGGGTCCATCCTCGATTTGATTGACAGGCGATTTTGGGACGTGCAGTTGACCCTCGTCCAGACTGCTTACGTACTCGTCTATGTTTTGAAATATCCTCCCCCCTACCTCTCCTTTTCATACTTTCCACCCCACTGAAAGATTTTCTCACCCCCCCCCCCCCCATTAGAATCCCGTGACTCAGAAATCGATAAAAAAGCCTCGATTTTCGTACTACGAGAGCGTTAAAAAGGGAAGCTCCATAGCACATAAACATGTACCTGCCCAGCGATTTTCTGATTGGAATGTAAGAAAACTCCTGCACAGTATAGTGCAACTCTGAAATGTTGAATTCTGACCTTGACAATGTTTTCCTCTATTCGAGTAGTAGGGAAAAGGTAATTGCCTCGAATTTGAGTTGAAATGCTTTTGCAAAACCACTGCGAAAGTAACCCAGCTCAATTCAGTGCCAATTACCTTTACCAACATTATCTACATCAGAAGTCAACTTACCAGAAGTGCACTGCAATCACTGCAACGTGAATATTTTTTTAGCCGAACAGGATCATGTTGGCCAAGTCGGAACAGAATGTGAAATTCTAGCGGAGAAGTAATCAAAAGTCCACTATTGGGAATATGCTCCGCCATAGACTTGAAAATAATTACTCGCCATCGGGCGATTAAACATCTTACTTTGACGACCAACAAAGAAGAATGATGGTGCAAGGGGGGGGGGGGGTCACGGAAATCTCCATAAACAAATTCATCAAACTTTAAAATTTAAAAATGCAGTTTTGGTCATTATTTAGGGATTTGAGGGAGGGATTGGGGCTCTCCCCAGGAAAAATGTTTTTAATCAACGTCAGAAATCGCAATTTCAAGCAATTTTGGGTCATATAATTTTTTTTTAATTGAAGTTTTTAAGCTATTTTTGGTGACATTAGGGATCAGTGGTTCTTCCACAAAATTTTCTGAAACTGAAGCTAGCAAAACGCAATATTAGGAAAACTTTTCAATTTTGAGGGGGGGGGGGGCAATAGTAAAGCTTGACCGCGGAGAGATGGCGCTTGACCTTGAAGCGGAGACGAACCGATTCACTTTATAATTTGTTAAATAAAAGTTTTTACAACATGCAGGGGTGATTGTGAGTTCGTGAAAAAAATACCTGTAAGTTTTAAAGAGAAAATGGGTGTGTGTGTGGGGGGGGGGGGAGTTAAAAGTATGAAAAATGACATATAAAAGAATTCAAATAAACTTGTTACAGACTTACAATCAAAAGCTCTACGATAAACATATTACTTTTACTGTTCATATAATTGAAGCAAAAAGAAAATTAAATCAGAGCTTCAAATCTTAACTTTTTGACATTTTGATTTTCATAAAGGACACAGAATTTCGCTCAACCTTATTTTGGCAAAAAAGTTATTATTATTTTTTACGAGGGTGATGTTTTGGTTATCTTCGTTAATAATCAATGTACACTGCTCGACATTGAAAATGCAACACCAAGAAGGAGTGGTCAGAAATTGATGAAATTTGGTAAGAAGACAGAGACAGCATGGAACAATAAGTGATATTTATTTCAAAATAGAGCGAGGACAGCGTCGGCTCAGTAAGAAGTAGGACCACCGCGGACAGCGATGCACGCAGAAACACGTCTAGGCATGGAGTCAATAAGCCTGCGGATGGTGTCCTGAGGGATGGCACTCCATTCCCTTTCAACCATTTGCCACAGTTCGTCCTCTGAACGAGGCAGTGACAGGTTCTGCAAACGGCGTCCAATCACGTCCCACACATGTTCGATTGGTGACAAGTCAGGAGAGTATGGTGGCCAGAAAAGCATCTGTACACCTCGTAGAGCATGTTGGCTGATTCGAGCACTGTGAGACCGGGCGTTATCCTGTTGAAAAATTGCATTTGGAAGACCCTGAAGGTAGGGGATTGCCATCGGCCGCAGTACATTATCTACATATCGTTGGGCCGTCATAGTGCCCCGAATACGAACTAGAGGTGATACGGAATTGTATGCAATAGCGCCCCAAACCATTATGCCACGATGTCGCGCTGTGGGGCGTTCCACAGTTACTGCCGGATTCGATCTTTCTCCACGTCGACGCCACACACGTATGCGATGACTATCGCTGGACAAACAGAAGCGGGATTCATCTGAGAACACTACGGTTTGCCATTCTGCCATCCACGTTGCTCTGGTCCGGCACCATTCCAAACGTTGGAGTCTGCTGTGAGGTCAATAGCAGTCTTCTTAGCGGGCACCGTGATTGCAGGCCATGTGCAACCAGTCGACGGGAAATGGTTCTGGTCGACACAGGAACATCCAGGGTACCTTGCACGTGCTGCAGAATCGACGTACAAGTGACTTGCGGGTCCGCCACAGCTTGTCGGTGAATCCATCGATTCAAGCGGTCTGACGTCACTCTAGCTGCACCTGCACCCCTCAATGTGGCTACATTTCCTCTTTCCGACCATTTCCGACACAGCCGATGCACAGTGCTTGCATCCATGTGGGTATCAGCTGCAATTTGACGTATGGACCAACCTCCCCTTCTTAGTCCGATCACCATACCCCTTGTAAAGTCGTCTATATGCTGGAAGTGTCTTCGTTGAGGACGGCGTGGCATTTCCTCCTATCACACGTATCCTTCGAGACAAAAACCAAATTTCTCCGATAATTAGTCTGGCAGAAAAACCTACATGAACATAGCCCACTTTTCAACTTCATTCTCTTATATCTTACTTCACGTGCGTCGGAGAGCTGCGCATTTCATATCATTTGCATAACTCAGTGACGTGCGTCTACGGTAAAATTTGCATGAATTTCTGACCACTCCTTCTTGGTGTTGCTTTTTCAATGTCGAGCAGTGTATTTTCGTCTGTTGTTGCCTGTTTTGTTATGTCTCCCTACTTTCGTTTTTTCCTAGGAATGTTTGGCGAATATGTCGGTGATTATAAAAGACATTCATCAGATAAACCTGATGAAATATTTGACTTTAATAAATTATTTTATTTACCGTTTTTATACTTATGATGTTTTCATTTTGAAAAATGCCATCTCTACATCCAACATGAAAATCAAATTTTACTTATTTTTTCAGCTAATTACTCTTTATTAGGAGGCAATAAATGAAAATTCGTTTTATTTTTAGTTTAGATCATTATTTTAAGATATGAAAGCAAAATTAATTGCTTTTTTATGAGTCTAAATATTAAACACTGAATGGATCGTTTCATTTTATTTTTGCATTTAATTGTGTTAACAGATATTAATATGTTTATCATTGACCTTTAAAATGCAGTTGTAAATTTTTTTTCCAAAATGAACTCGTTTATATGCCGTTTTTATGCTTTTGATGCCATCACTTTGAAAACTGCTATCTCTTTGCATACGCTACAGGAATCGGTTTTTTCGCATTTTTGATGTTTAATACACTGTTTTAAGAGGAAAATAAATGAAATTTATTTTTTTTGCTTTTTTTTCTTAAAAATTGTTTGATTTTCATAAAATTATGCGATTTTTCACAAAATTATTTAGCTTTTCACAAAAAACGGACCCTGTGAAAAATCCTGGACAGACCCCTGATATATGTTTCACTAAAATGTTATACCTTAGAAACTTGAGCATCTAGGAAAAAATAAAATTCATATTCAGGGCATCAAATGCATACAAAATTATCTTCAAATACCTAGGCACTGAAATCACTGTTACTCGGTGTAATGAAGAAATCTCTGATTTTGTTGTCATTGTGTAAAAAGTAGTCAGTGCACATGGTGGTGCACCTGACTACTTTGTGAACAGGATTACAGACAGTAAAAAAATAAATGTATAAAGAGTAGAGGATGATGGCGGGTTCGGACCCCCTAGACCGCGGCCCTTGTATGTGCACTGCAAATATAGTATGTTAATGAAATGAAGTTTGACTTTGACATGTGAAAAAGGAATGGGAAGGGATAAGGTGGAGTATACCACTTTGCAACAAAGTTGGAAGAAGGGGGTTAAATGTTAAGAAAAAAGATGGCACTAGTGAACTACCTCTATGTCCAACAAAAATGCCTGATTTTCTCAGAAAGCAAGAGGTCATGACAAGATATTACAATTTACTATAATTTTTTCCCTTAAAGAAAATGCTGGAAGGGACTAGTCAGGGTTGGCATGGTTTTGAATGTTACGGCAAAATCTGTAGTATTTACTGTGGCTTAACAGTCCTGTCCAAAACTATATTTTTACCAAAATTATATGACCAGACATAAGAATTAAAATAAAATCTATAAATTTATTGAGCGTGAACATTCAAGTACGTATTTAAATTTTAAAAACATACAAAACTTATTGATACAGCTAACTCTAATCTAGTTACGTAAAAAATGCAGTTCTTAATTATCAATTAATATGTGTATTAGGGTGGAGCTTAAAAGCCATGCATTTTATTTTATTTTTTCATATATTTATATCTCTCACCCTCTTATTTGGTTCCATTTTCTATAAAAATGATACATATAAAGTTTGAACAATGTATTAAAATATTTAGAGGTAGCTCAATGGCCTCAAAGTTGAGAAAATATCACAAAAATTAAGATTAGTTGCAATAAACATATTTCAAGTTAATGTGTTGATTTTCAAGCAATTTATTTATCATTTTGCAGTTATTTGCCTTAAACTTTCATGCTGAATTAATATTGCATCAATTTTTGTAAAAATTACGAGTCTTCTGCTATGAGGGAATGCTTTTTGATGATTTTCAACAACTTGTATCTCTAAGTAATAGCAGTTTGGTTTCATTGGATTATTTTCCCACCATATTCGCTAATAATGAGAACAATAGCATCCAGCATGATTACAGGCTGTTTATAGTTATCTCTGAAAGCCTACAAGTCTGGATTATATTTAAGGTATCTTACCAGAAGTTGCAACAGTTGAAATATCACCGATTTCGCGGCAACAAAAACTTCCAAAGTCTTATTTTAAATGAAATTTAAATCAATACTAATGTTCTTAGAGTATTTTTTTTTAATCGGAAACTTCATTCTGCACAGCATTGACCTTCACCAAACAAATCCTGACAAATACCACATGTAATTAAAAACTAAATGATGTTTTTCCTGAAATGACTGAATTAATAAATGAATATTCTCAAATGGTAATTTTAACGACAGGTTACTGTAAGTAGTGCAGGAAGCTTGTGGTGAAGCCAAAATTTTTATGTTTTTTAAGAAATAAGGATTACATATCATGTATAATGATTGTTCTTGGTGACATAAATCTAACGCCTGGCTGTTACAGCATAAATAATGTACAAATTTGAAAAAATGCTTTATGTTCTCAGTTTTAGTTTTAACTATGTATTTACTTGCACATTTGATGTCCTCTATCTTTCTATCTTCTACTAGCTTTGCAATAACACTAAATGAAAATTTTGATGTACACTTGTACCTCTTCTTCCTCTATATTAATAAAATCCCAATAACCTTGAAAATGTTTAAACAAGGGATGCTTCAGGAGAAAATAATTCCCACACTTACTTTAGAGACTGAACTAATTATTAATTCCATACTATGATGTTTGCAAGTACATGAAGTTCTTTTTAAAGAGAATTTTCTCTAGATGGACACTAGCCCCAGAAATGGGACCTGCCAGTACAAAATGCATTGCACAAATATTGTCTTACACTACCATAGTATTAAATGACTTCAAAGACAGCTTCAGCTTCTCCTGCACTTTTTATATGATTGGAAAACTGCCAATAATTGAGAAATTTTCTTTCCCCAGAAGTTAACATTACTGTTCTCTTTTTCACTGAGATTAATATTTTATACATTTATTTACATATTTTTCCATTCTTAGAGCAATTTCATACGCTTCAATCCCTGATATGGAAACAAGTATTCTTGCCGGTAAAATTATCTCCAAGCTTTGAATTTCAATACTAAGTGTCCATACTTTCCTCAATATTAAATGGGAAAAAATCTTTTTCGACAATTTAATGAACTACAATGGTATGATTTCATCGCATAACAAAATTACAGAAAATTGCTAATTTGTTTTTTTTTTCTTATAGTTTTATATATTTCAGATTTCTAATTTATGAATTAAAATAGAAAACTGAAGTAATAATAAATGTATGCAAAAAAAACAAAAACATAACATTAAATTTACATACACATTTTCTGCATTTTTCACATGCAGTACCAACTTCTTCATTCTTGAGCTACCTGTAAATATTCTTAGATCGTGCTAAAATTTTACCACTTTTTTTTTTTTTTTAATCAAAAGGAACCAAATTAAGGTATGATAAAATGTTTTTTTTTTTTAACTTCGAAAAAAGATCCATCCTAATATATATGCTTTTATTATTTGTACTTTTATCATCACAGTAACCAAATTTTCCTACACATTTATGTTTATGTGAAAATGAGGGTGATCAAAATATGGTGCAGTCAAGGCCGTATACAGAAATTTTTTTTCGGGGAGGGCTCAGTTTCGCACATTGCCTCTGACCTTCTTTTTAAGAAGATACATTCGGCACATCTTGGTCCCTCGCGTGCATGAGCTAGAAGTTTTAAAATTCAATTTTCCCAAATTTTCAAGGTTCTCGAGAATTTGAAATCCTTTTTTTAAGTATTTATTTTGGGGGGGGGGGGATTAGCATAGTTTTAAGCGAAGAGTCAGTGAAGGTATCCGTTTTTGTGTGGTCTTGTTGATTGGAGCCATGTGTAGCTTTTAAAATCCCTCCAGGATTACAGGTGCTAATAAGTGGAGACCAGGGTTGGGTTTTTGACGTCAAAAACCCGTCGAAAACCTGTCGAAAACTCAAATACAGTGGTTATAAACATATAAGGTTTCTCATCTTGAAAAATATTAAATAAAAATTTAAACATCTTATCAATCAAGTTTAATAAACATTAAATTTTCAATTTAATGAAAATTATTTCTCACTTTTAAACTAACTGCTTTGCCCAGAAAAAAGTTAAACATTAAAACTTAAATCCAGCTTTTAAAGCAATTTTGTTAAAATGCTTTAATAACTATCAAATTAGTTATCTTATCAATCAAGTTTCATAAAAATTAAATTAATAAATTTAATGAAAATTAATTCGCATTCTTTTAAATTAACTTGTTATCAGGGTGTAAAAAAATCAATGATTTTTTTTAAAAAATCAAAAAAATCGGATTTTTTTTATTTAAATCAGATTTTATTAAAAAAAATTAGAAACTTCAGTTATTAATTAATTTTAATTTATCTACAACTTACCTTTAAGTTTTTAAAAATATAAAAACACCTTTGAAGTAAAGCTTCACCAGTAAGAAACCCAGAAAAAAGTGTTAGGAGCCGATCTGAAAATAATCCTGTCTACTAGCTAGGATAAAAATCAAATAGGGCAGGAAGCTCAACCCAATCCTCACTTCATTCAGCCCCTCCCCTCTTTATTTTGCTTTTGTTTTGTAAAGCTGGAATATGTTCCATTTCAGCCACTAATAAAGACTGCCCCCCCCCCCCCCCCAGTTGCTAATGCAAGGCATAGAAAATTCATCTTCTGCTTGGTTGTTTTTGTTTTTTCTTTTCACTGAAAGTATATATCACACACATTATATCATGTCCCTCCCCCCTCAATTCACTCTTTGCAACACCTGCCCTGCACCTGCATGTATTTTCTTTATTTCACATATTAGACAACAAATAGCATTATTTGTGCATACATATTATTTGGACTGCAACCTTCCAGCATCTGTGGAGGGGGGATGAGTAGTTGAGTAGGATTACTTTTCCATTTATTAGATGGAAATCAAAGCTCTAGAAGAAAATGGTAAAAATAATGAAATTGGGATTGTCCAAGAGAATTTTTTAAGGATTAAAATAAAAAGTGATTTAAATCAATGATTTTTTTAAAAAAATCAATTGATTTAAATCGCGATTTAAATCAATTGATTTAAATCATTGACACCCTGCTTGTTATGCCGTGAAAAAAGTTACAAATATTAAAACTTAAATCCAGTTTTTAAAGTAGTTTTGTTTAAATGTTTTAATGACTATTAATTAGCTATTTAATCAATCTAAAAATCTTTACACCAGAATTTAAAGTGATTTTTTTTTCTTTTGAGTAAAAGCAAAACTAAATTAATTAGTACTCGGTGGACAAATCTGCTAAATATTTTTGATCAAACTATTTTATTTACTTATTTATTAGTTATTGTTGTTACTTTTGTAATCAACTTTATCTAAGAATTACTATAAATATGCTGTACTAGAAAATAAGCTTATTGTTTCAATAGTATTACTGTGGTTTCTTTAAAAAAAGTCATAATGAAAAAACAATACTAACTTTACTGATTTTTCGTTATTACCAAATGCATCATTTTTTAAAGCAACAAAGCCATATTCAAAAGCCATGTGCTTGATTTTTTAAAATGCTAGTTTCCATTATTTACTCCCGAGCCCTTCAATTATGTTTGGGATTGCTTATTACACTTTATTTTAATAACCTAAAACTCCAAAAGTTTACTTCAGTGTCTGAAATCAGAAATTGTAAAATTCATTTGAAAATGTATTTTGATTATCAATATCAAATTTAAACATGTTTTGGACAGAAATTTAGGTTTTTGACAATTATGTCAAAAACCATGTCAAAAAGGGGGTTTTGACGTGACGGTAAAAACCACGGTTAAAACCTGATAAAACCTCCGACTGTCAAAAACTTGCCAACCCTGGTGGAGACCATCAAAATACTTTCTTAATTAAATCAGGGCCGCCAAGAGGCTAATCCGAAATTGAGGGTTTGTTATTTGGAAGGGGAAGGGGCCTAGAAATCGTAGTAGTTTAAGTTTTATAGAGGGCGGAGCCCGTTCACCTTTCCCTGAATTGAATTGGAAAAGAGCAGGAAGTGCTAATAAGTCTTGTTTTCAAGTATGTTTTGCAACTAATGAAAATTTGAACTGTCAAATTTTTCTGAACTGCTTCAAATTTTCTCTTACTTAATAGTTACCGAATTAAGAATAAAACACTGTATTTATTATTTTTCTTCTTTACCATTGAAAGAAAAGAAAAAAATTTTCTTCTGTTTTTTTACATTATAAAACATGTCGAGTTTTGGGGGATTGGCCTGGGTGCAGTAATTGACTTAACTGCACTAAATGAATTTTTCAACAGTAGAAAAAATATATTTATGATATTGTTTTAGTGTTCTTATGGTTTTTTTTTTTGCATGTAAAATTTACAATGCAAAAACCATTAAAAAATTAGCTTTTTGCACTGTATACCTTTGCACTGTTATACCATTCTAGAAACTTCGACTCAATTTTGGGAATTTTATTCCTAATCAGTCGAGGCGAAACCCCCTGCTTTTAGTTTTAGGTTTTTGCTCTTATGTACAGTTTGCAGACTCGCATTGGTGCTGTTTTGCCCAATGAAGATCTGTAGACTGCATATTTTAAACTTAAACATCCTCTTTATAGTTTATATTTAAATTTTTTGGTCTTTCGACCACTTTTGAATCCCTCACGGCTGATGAGCTCTGGATTCAACCTTTCTCCTTTCACTTCTCCTAATGTGCCATTTTCTATTTCATTTTTACTATTTGTTTGTATTATTATATACTTGGCTTTTTAGTTTAGCTGCTTTGCCCATCTATGGGCTTTTGATGTGGTCTCTTCGTCCTTCTTCTTACAATTCTGATATTATATATATATATATATATATATATATATATATATATATATATATAATATATATATATATATATATATATATATATATATATATATATATATATATATAATATATATATATATATATATATATATAATGAAGGTGTTGATTTTATTTCTTTATTTTTGTGAAAGTACTCATTTTAAAATATGATTTTCGTGAAGGTGAGAAAAACGATATTAAAATCAGCCTGTATTGAGCCCTGGAGATGCAAATAAGAACTTGTTTACAAAGTACAAGACGTTCATGCTAAAATTATCAAGACCTCTGGCTTTTAATATGACAAGTCACCTGTTTAAACAATAATTTGCAAAAAGAGAAAAGTACTAGAGAATGAAACTTTTTAACCATCAAATTGTTAAAAAAAATTGCAGCAAATAAATCTTAGTTTACAACAGTCATTAGCATGCTGCCAACATGAAATATCAAATGCAATCAGCAACTGACACTCTGCAAGGTTTTCAAAGAACTTTTTTTGTAAAGTCTATGGAAAGTTTTACATCAAGCAAGTAAAAACTTGAATATTAAAAGTTACTTATTATTATGAATTTTTAATTAAGAAGATTTACCAGTTAGCACAATTAGGAGTACGTGACCATCCAAAAAATTTCCTTATTCAGTAAAATTTGTCTGATGATTCTGCAGATTTGCAGACATAGTTGCAAAATTGCAATTTTTAAAAGGCGGGCTGCACCTTATAAGTTAGATATGCGTAGGTGCGCAAAGCTGTATTTTATTATTCCGCAAAATTTTGAGTTCCTTTGGAAATTCAGATTCTTTCAATTTAAGTTTCTCTCCCCCCAATTTAAGTTTATGGTGCCCTGAACATGAGTATGATATGAGAACATTAGTCTAAAGTACTATGAAAGGATTGACAACTTGACAATCAAAAATAAATAAACAAGAAAACAGCATTATTAGCTTTTCTTTGTGTCTTACACTACAAATTAACTGTTATTTTCAAGCTACACTCAAGTCCAGATGGTTAGTTCACACGTCAACGAAATTAAAATTTAAAAAAATAGGAACAACAACCGTTGAATAAATAAACATTGACACTAACCTTTCTTTGGCAAGCCCCTGCCAAAACCATTTCGTGATCGACGACTATTTTTCGAATAACGAAGATAAGAGCCATTCACATTGATCATACTGCTAATACCGTTTTCATTAGTACTATTCAGTTTGGAAGGCCTCTTAGCTTTTCTTCTCAATCTATTATCCAAAGGAACTTCACGCAGCGAAACAAAGTCATCACTTTCTCCAGAATTTTTTTCGATCGGAACATTCGGTGCTTTTTCTCCAGTAGAACGGGCTAAATACTTCTCAATTGATGCAAGATTGGCACTGCTTTTCGCATCGGTAGCCATGATTCTGAATAATGACAGCAAAAACTGCCGCTCAACAACAAAAGTAATATAGGTAAAACAGCAAGGCAATGATTCAGTTATTTACACTTAAATAAATGAACCTATACTACTTTCAAGTAAATTTCAAACGTAAATAGTACAAACCACAACACAACAAGTTAATCAGACAAAATATACAAATGCGCAGCAAACGACAACTGGAGCTTGTTTAGAGCACGCACGAGCAAGACGAAGCCAAACAAGAAGAAATTTTAAAACAAAAATAAATACAACCGCTGCTTAACACTAGCACTCTCGCTTTCAGCAAGATTTTCGGGGTCCCAAGTTTAGATTTTTTTTCTTTCTTTGTTTATTTATTTATTTATTTATCTATTGTAGCTGTGTCCTAAAAACTTCTTTAGAAAAGTCCTGAAGTTTAAGCATTCGCATTTTTTTCTTCTCCAAATTCGAGAACGCATAGTTTGGAACCGTTTTTTTTTCGCCTGTTTTGCCTCTATAAGAGTCCCTTTTCATCTACGAGTTGTTGCGAAATTAGATTATGCGTAATTGGCTAAAATTGTATTCTTTTATAATTTAAAAAATGTGCACTGGTATATTTTGCAGTGAATTAGTCGAAATAATTTTATTCATCCATGCTTTCATGCGGCAACACTATCAGCGGAATGTCATTGCCACGAGAATTTTGACGTCCAGGTTCCCCACTAGATGGAGGGACCTAGGTTCGATTCAATGCAAAACCGCACTAGGAATTTAATTTTGCCAAGAGATATCCCATACTTGAGGAATCTGTCATATGCCGCATAATCATACGACATAGACTCTGTCGATTTTTTGCATCTCGAAAAGATGACCAATGAAGCTGGGTTAGCAGCTGACGTCATCCTGGTAGACAAACAAACACCACGTGCTGATGACAGCTAAACATACTCACCGCCTAATTCACCGCTAACCACGCGTGGTTAAAACCGGTACTTAACCCGGAATTACTGCAAGTCTCATATTCACTGTCAACTTTAACTACGCGCCGTCGACTCTCCTTAACCACGCGTGGTTGAAAAACCTAAATGCCCGGTTTCCTAGGAGTGAAATCGTCGATCTCTGGCGAGGCGACAGACGCCGCCGCCTTCTGCGCATGCGCCTGAGCCGCAGATTGACGTCGCTTCATGCCACGCTCCAATCAAACTGGTTCTGATTTCAGCGTGCGTCGCGCCCGGCGTCAGTCTAGGAAACCGGGCCTTAACCAAGCTGCCCGAGCTCGGTTATCGAGCGTGGTTAGAGTTACGCATGCGCACTTTAGCATCGGTAAAGGTAAACATGGCGGCTGATTTGTTCACTTTTGATTATTCAAAACGCAAGAATATCTCATAAAAAGCAAACATTGAAGATGAAAGAACTGTCTAGAAAAGTTTCGTAAGCGGTTATCAATCTATCAAAAAGGAATGCCTAAGTAAGAGCTCAAAAATCATTTAAAAGGTGATTGTCATTTCAAGTTGTAAGCTCCTAGCTGCAAACAGACAAGATAAACTAATCTCCTGTGGGCGTTAGAAGCATGTTTGAGTGACTGAAGCTTGACGATGTGAAAAATTTTCTTGCTCCATTCCCAAAGTGAACACATAAAGGTAAGATATTTTTATTTATGTTACTGCTGTCATGTACTGTGTATATCAATGATATTCCCTCATAAATTTTCACACTGAATTTGGTCGGTCGTTTTTCGTGCTCTATCATGTAATTTTATCAATTTAAATTTCTACATCAAAATACCATGTACAGCTTTATGGTTAATAATATAGCAGGGGATTTTTAAAGATGTATGAAATCATTATAGAGTTTGAATGATGTTCAAAGCTGTGTATCATTAAGAGCAAGAATCTGAGAAAATGTCACGCCTAGCATTATGAGGTGATTCATGACCTCTCA
>JAXGGA010008299.1:0-57703 GCA_038373865.1 Uloborus plumipes
ATTAGAAAACCCATTCGCTAACCTTGTAGCCCTCCTTTGTACCCTTTGGTGTTACTTTTAAAAAATTCGAATCACTTTAACAAAAGTGCTTGCTTTTGAATCAATGTCCAATCTTGATGTAGCTTT
Source organism: Uloborus plumipes (assembly GCA_038373865.1). Taxonomy (NCBI): domain Eukaryota; kingdom Metazoa; phylum Arthropoda; class Arachnida; order Araneae; family Uloboridae; genus Uloborus; species Uloborus plumipes. The sequence continues at coordinate 127 of JAXGGA010008299.1, forward strand.
AATTGAAGACTCAAATAACATACTTTGTTGTTCTCCTGTTTTTGCTTTCTCTTCTTGATTTCTCTTATTACCTTTTCTTGTTTGTTTCTTTTCTTGCTATTTTTTGAAATGTCAGTCTTCCTTTCCATAAAATTCATCTTTTTCCCTACTTAGTCCTGAAGGAGCTTCCAATCTTTAGGTATTTTAATGGTATATTCATTGTCTACATAAGAAATATCAAACATTTTTTCTTCATTTCTTCATTGAACTCCTTTCCGATTTGTCATTGCCTCTTGGATGCCCTCCTATGTTTTTTTTATACATTTTTGCATGTTTTCATAGATCATTTTCAGTTTGGTCACAACATTTGGTTTTTGTGTTATCGGTAAGCATCTTTCTGACAATGTTAATTTCCCAATCTTTAAATCATGAAATAGCCGGCCCAGTGCTTCACCATTTGTTGGCAATTGGTTGTTATTATATACATCAAGAACTGTAACAAGTTGTTCTATCAGCTATATTACAGTGTGGATATGATATTGTGAAAACTACTTTTGAATTCTACATACCACTTATTGTAAAATTAATATTAAGTTAATGTACTGTTATTTAACTATAGAAAATATTCATTAAAATTAAACTTACTTCTAAAAAATTTAGAAAATTAAAACTAAATCAAAAATGAATGTAATGTAAGCTTTAGTTTTTATATAAAATGCTGACATACAATTTTAACTCTAGAGCTACAGTAAGTCGAGAACAAAATGGCAGTGTTCCGTTTACCTAAGATGGCGATGAAAAATTACAGTTTCAGAGTTCTGAAAACACTGAAGTTAACAATAACTGATAAAATTTAATGTAAAAAACATTCTGCTTTAAACTATATTATGCTTAAAATGTACAAATTAATGATTAAACAATAAAAAAATATTTTTTAAATATTTGTTGCATCATGCATATTTTGTACCGAAAATAGGGCATAAAAATGATTTTGGGTGCTCATGAGAGGTCTGTTAATCTTAAAATATTTGGCTAAAATTTTTACCACACCCTTAGAATGTCATTTGGCACAACTTGAGTGGGTATGCACATTGATTTTTGAAAATTATTTTTTTTGGGACGGTCTATTGGGCAATGTGCGAAACTGGGCCCCTCCCGAAATTTTTTTCTGGATACGGCCTTGTTCCTATCCCCAGGGTTTCTTCGGAAATAAAAAAACGCATCTTAGGCACATTTTGATAACGCTAGGAAATTTATGGGAATGCACTTCTCCAGATTTTTTTGGGAATTGCAGAAAAACCACCCATGTTTAGTCGTACGCTATCCTAGATTATGTAAAGTATACGGATAGGTAGAGTCACAGACTGTGCCCCAGATATTTTTCGAAGATGAAGTCCTAAAAACACTATTGCAGGCTATCTTTAATGCCCCCTCCTCCCGAAAGTTTTAACGATATGTATATTAGTTTGATTTTTACTTGTTGATCTTTTTCCGTTTATTTTTTAATAGTTTTATGTGTGTGCTCGGTATGCTTAGAAAATTTTTGTCTCGGAATTAAATTCGAATGGAGAAAACTGCGAGGCCCCGGAAGGCGCGAGACCTTTGGCGGTCGCCCGTTTTGCCCACCCCTTGCTATGCCTCTGATTTAGACTAGATAATATTTTATAAGCTTGAATTTGAAATTTTGAAACCGTTATTCAAAGAGATTTCAGTTGAGATATTCAAGTAAAGTTACTTTTAATCACATGCACTTGGAGTGAATGGGAGAAGGGCAATTTCAAATCAGCATAGAGGCATCGGCGTGGAGTTTCATTCGGCTCTGTCATATTCAATAAACGATTTTCTGTTCGAAAGATCTCATTCGGCTATGACACCTCATTCGCCTGTTTCATTTTTTTCGTTTTAACAAGTTTTCGTTCAATTTTGAATTGTTCAAAAAATTTACATTTGTGGCGACTGAGAAATGGAACTCATTTTTTAAAATATATTTTTACCCTTTGCAGTAAACCGTGCTTTGCGGCTTCCTTCAGTGCATTTCTAGCATGATTTTGCTTTTCCTTTCTGATTTATTCCGAACATGGAGTCCTGAAAAATTAAGAGTTTTTCTCCTCAGTTTGAATAAACTTTAATAAAGGCTGAAGTAGCCACCAACGCGACGTGTGAGGAAGGGAGGTTTTTAAGAGGGGGGGGGGGCATTTCTAGGAAATCCCTTTCTTGAAAACACGAAAATGTCTACTATAGGGCGTGACTTACTCATCAAATTTGCTGGCGTTGTCAGTTGTACACGAAAAGCAGGAAACACGTTACAGGTTTCTACAACATCGACTTCATCGCTCATTTGGCGTACGAAAATAGTTTTTTCTTCCCATCGTGATCATTAATGGCGGCCAAGTGGTCTTGGTTTTCAAGTTCGGACTTCCGAGCTGGAGCAACGGGGTTTCCCTATTGTTGCGCTTTGCACAATGGAGTTTGGAGATCGTGGCAGTTGGGATTCGTGTGGGTTGGGACGTACCCAGTTATGGCAGTTATAACAAAATACTTTACATCAGAAAATACAGTTTGTAATTTAAATTACACAGACGTGCAACCAAAAAAGTGATTACAAACAAATAGATTTTTGTTCCCTGACTTTAGGAGAAATAGTCAAAAAATCCCATCACGCGTACCAATTTTTCAGAAATTGAACATTTAGATTTTCATAGCCCCACCACAACAAACTACGTTATACTTACGAAAAGGAATCAGCATAAGGTGCCATAACTCAAGGGACGCAGAAATGTCCTGCCCGCAAAGAAAACTAATTGTAAGCCACCAAGAAATAAAAATGCACTCCGCCAAGAAAACCGAATGCCTGCCACCAAGAAAAATGTTGAAGACGCTACTAAGGACAGTTTACAAACAGAACAAGTAGGGTTTTTCACCCCTCTGTATCTCAGCCTCATAAAGATCCCTGGAGTTGATTTTTGGCTCATTTAATCTCCAGTGGCTCCTGACAACGTGTACCAAAATTCAATCCCCAAGACCATCAGGGGAAGGGGTACTAAAATTTAGAAAATAGTTATTTTTGTGTCGGGTGTGTTGTCTTGTGTTTCAGAAATATGGATTATTGATTTCCTATAAGTTTTGAAAAGCAGAAAATGTCAAAAACTGCGTTTATAAAGTACAACTAAATATGAACTTATTAATACAAGATGTTGAAAACAAAATTATTATTACAGCTGAAAACACAGCAATTTTTAAGTAAATGTGTGTTTATTTTATACCAGTAAGGTTTTATCATGTTATTATATATAAAAGTTTATTATTAGCACTGAATGCTGAGAACAGAAGGAAGTAACTATCAGTTTGCTATAAATCTTTTACAGGATAAACACATTTATTATGGTTTCTCAATAAACACAGAATAGGGTGTAAAGTCATTGGGGGCAAAATCTTCAAGTCAATTCCTCCCCTCTATGGCAGCTGCTTGCTCTCAAATATTAGTTCTTGTTTCTGGAATTGATCGAGACCCAATCTGATGTCATATTTTATCATATAATCCAAGCATTCGACATTACATAAGGGAACATACCCCAAAAACGCCTATATCTTCCAAGCGAATTAACAGCTTGCAGTATGTTAAAAGATTACAATGAAAAACACCCAGACAAACCATGCAACTACAAGACCTAGCTGAATGAGGTGTTGAACACCAACATTAGTTTTGCTAAGTTCAGAGAGGAGCAATGCACTACTTGTCTAGAATACGAGCGTCAAAACCATCCTAGCCATGGCATAACTCTCAAACCAACAGATTCCAACTGCAATGTATGCAACTCTTGGAGAATTCATTTGGAAAAAGCGAAAGATGCTATGATTCGGTACAAGACAGATGCTGAAAACGCAGTGCAGAATCCTGACCGATACCACATTGTGTGCAGTGTTGACTTGCAGAAGATCATGATGTTACCCTGTATTCCTAGTCACAAGCCAGTCTGCTTCACGAAAAGGATTGTGGTTTTCCATGAAACCTTTGGATCAAAGGAAGGCTCAAGGTGTATTCAACATAAAGAGGAAAAACACCTCTGTGCTTCTGCACGAGGCTTTCGCCGGACGAAAGGCCGAAGAAATGGCCTCATCCTTCGTCAAAGCTTTAGAACTGAAGAGAGATAACTAAACAATCGCCTACTGGATGGACATAGTATGGCTCAAAATAAAAATAAGTGCCTTTTTACGGCAATGATTGCACTGATCAACAGTAGCAAAATAAATGCAGTGACAATTTCTTTCAGATATTTTGAACCCAGCCACACATTTATGAGCGCTGATTTTGTTCATCATGGTGTAGAGCAAGAGATGAAGAAGCGAGGAAGAAATGTTTTTGATTTCCACAATTTTGAACAGATTGTGTCATGTTCCAACAACAACAAAATGACCGTCATTAACATGACTGTGGCAAAAGACTTCCGTGGTTTCCCTGCTGGACAATCTCAATGGAAAGTGAAATCTATGTCAAGACCATACATGTAAGATATCGTCGAAGTTCAATTTCGCCGAGGTTCAAGAATTCCCTTTTACAAAGTAGATTATAAGTATAATATCAGTTCAAGGAATTCGATTTCCTTAAAAAGAATTTCGAAAAACTTCCATGTCTGCCTCTCCTCTTCGTTCAGGATCTAGAGGAATTCCATTAAAGAAAAAACACAATATTATTCAGAAACTGTGTCCCTTAATGCCAGAAAATCGAAAATCTTTTTCAAAGGCTTTGCCTGTTAATGATGAATCTCAAGATTTAGTAGATGTGTAGAAAAAAATCTATTTCTAATCAAGTTTTTTTATTATTCAATACATTAAAAAAGACCAAAAATATAAATTTCAAAAAGGAATTTCATTTTAGCTGGGTCTATTTTAATAAACAAGTATTTTTGGATACCTGAGTAAGTACGTAAAATAAGGTTATTGCATTAAATGTATATCTCATTCACATACATGATTTTGTGTCATACATATTAAATTATAAGTTTTTTAATATTAAATTTAGATTCTATATCTATATGCATATATGTGTGTGTGTATATTTTTATATATATATGTGTGTGTGTATGTGTAGCATTAATTCATTTTTGCATAATGCAACAGTTTTATTACATTTTTGGATTGTTATATTTTGTTTATATTAAATCTATATCCAGTGTATACACGGTATCTCTACTAATAATAAAGCTAAAGGTGTGTCTGTCTTTCCATCTGTAAGTTAAGCGCGTAGCGCCAAAACTGTTCGGTCGATTTTCATGCCATTTTGCACAAAATTAGTTTGTAGCATGTAGTTTTGCACCTCGAAGCGATTTTTCAAAAATTCCATTTCGTTCTTTTTCTATTCGAATTCTTAGCGGAAATTCGATAAAATAGGGAAGCAATATTTCATACACATTTTCAAGTCTTATGTCATTCGAAAGTTTGAAATTTTCTGCATAAAATGAAGTTTTTTTTAAGTTTCTACGATCATCAGGAGAGCTGTAATAATTGTTTTTAGAATCCCGGAATTCAAGGCTTACCTTCAGTAAAGCAAGCCAAACGATTCTAAAATGGTTCAGTTCGAGAATAAAATTTGTTTGAAAAGAGAGATGAAATGAATTATTTTATCAACGGAAATCAACTTCTCATGTTGTTATCATGGTTACGTGTTCATACTTATTTTTGTTTCGTTCTTTTTCCAGCGTTGCCAGTAGTATTTTTGATACTATGATAGTATTTTTTTGGCCCAAATAAGGAGTGTAGTATTTTTCTGGCAACCCTGTTTCCAATATACTAATGACTTAATTAAAAGATTTGGCGGATTTTTTTTTTTTCATTTTCATAGATTTTGCATTTCAGCAACATTGATTTTGGCAACGTTTGGAAACAGTAGTATTTTGTAATATTTTTTTTAGAGGAGGAGGAGTATTTTTTGTTTCAATTCTCTGGCAACCCTGTCTTTTTCCCAGTGAAAATGCTTTGGGACCCTACTTGGCTTGTTTTCAAAAAGTCATTAACTGGCACGTTTTTGTGTGTCTCACGGAATTGAAACCTCTGAGAGAAACTACGCAAAATAGCCAGGGTTACCATGCTTGGCGCGCCTATCGCCCATTTAGCGAGAAAAGGGTACCTAAAGCACAGATTAACCAAACATCGTATCAATTGCGATATTGCATCATTCTTTTTAAAGTGTTTCATTTCGGAAAATGTATTGTTTTGTTTTTAAAGCTAGGAAAGAAAACTTTCTTCTTCTTTTAAACTTTGGTAAGATTTCTGTTGGTTTCTGTGAGCAACAAAATTGTTCTTATTTTCTCTTTTGGCTTATTTTTGTGCATCTCCCCTTGGGGTTGCATTCCAATGTTCCAAAGGTCTGTTTTACCCCTTTTATGGTGTAAATCAGTGCTCATTTCAATGCAGACAAAAGTGATATGAATTGGCGCAACCACTTGGCGATATATCGCCAAGCTTTTAATCACCAAGTATTTGCCGCCAATTTGGCGACATATCGCCAAGTTGGCGAAAAAGATTGTTTTCTTTTTTTTATTTGGACTCAATTTGGCGCTATTGGCGATATTTTGCGAAAAATCCACTGAATGATGTTAAAATCGGCGATATTTAGGAGATTAATTATTGTAAAACATTTTTTTTTGCATTGTTTCGTGGCAAACTAGGGATATAAATGTTTGAACTGTTATCTTGCTCACTCCAAGCACCATTTTAGCACTTAAGGCATCTACTAAGAAATTTACACGTAAATTAAGTAGCGTGGAGTCCATACCAAATTTTTATATCATACTTTGAAGGAATTATAGTTGAATTACAACTAAAATAGAGCATTTTTTCTGCTATATCAATTATTTTACAAATGAACTTTTAATTTTATACCACCGGCAAAGCCATGCGTGTACCGCTAGTTTATGTATATTTTTAAATGAAATATAGCATTCACTATGCTATAAAATATTTCACAACAGCATTTCTACTCTGCATGATGTCAAATATGAAAATACTGTACATTTAATAACATACTGTGCAGTTACTGCCGACTACCAGTCAATTTTGTATGATAATTACACGTGAAAAAGGCAGGTAAACAGCAGTATCTGCTTTACCTCGCTCTGCTCTTGCGAAATCAAAATTCAATCTATTACCCAAATTTTTTCTCGATACAAACATATAGTATCGCCTGCGTTCGATAATCAATGTTTTATTGATGTTTGTGGGAAATCAAAACTGTGTTTCTTCAAATATCTCAAAAACTCATTTTTGCAGATACTGCTATTTACCTGCCCACGGCAGTATAGCAAGATATTACGAAGATCAAGTTGGATTGGGGTCATTATTCCTACTTATGAGGGCTGTGGTAGTCCGATCCGTAAGGTGTCAGACTCGTAACCGGAAGGTCCTGGTTCGATAATAGCCAATCAAAGATCCATCGTCATTACTAATGGTGGTTGGGCGACGTTAAATAAGGGTCCTGGTCACAAAGTCCTCCAAGCGAAACAATACCTATGGGGGTACTGGAACAGGGGTTTGTGTTGGCTCTTATTCTGGATCAAAAGAACAGCGCTCTGAGCGAAATCTGACTTCCACCTAAAATGGTGCTGGTAAAAACGGAAGCATACTTATTTTGTCTTAAATCGGGTATACTCGGGCTTGAGTATCCGAGTGGTTTCAGAAACATTCCTATTTACGGTACCAATTTTGGCAATATACACTCGCTCAAAGCAAATTTAGAGCAATAATTATAAGGAATAAGGAAAGTAAAAATAATGTAAATAAAACTTTTAATGCAATAGAGCATATTACAGTAAAAATAATTTATTGTTATAAATTAAGGAAATAATAAATACAGACTACATATACATTATTTAACAATTTAAGTAAATAAATGATACGAGAGAAACTTACCACATTAGATTTGTTTTCACATAGTTGATCCATAGCTTCTAGACCAATAAAATACTTTTTATTAGGACATATTGAAAGAATTACAGAAAACACTTTTAAAATTAACCCAAAAAAGACGAAGAAAAGAAAAACATAAACACACATTTTCATACTACTGAGTGATAATTAGGCTAAGCTTATACTTTTTAGCAAAACAGATAATATTTATGCACTTATAATGAAAGGAAATAATCAAATTCTTAATTGAGTAGTTACAACTACATTATCCAAGTTAAAACAAGAAGTTTGTCCAAAACTTAATGAGCTCAGAGGCGTATTTGGATGTGAAGCCGCCCTGGGCTTTCGAAACTGGCCGTCCCACCCTTGAGGTGTTGAATTTCAGAGTTGTAAAAAAAAAACTTTTTTATTTACTTGACATAAAATGTATTTTCAAGGTAAACCGTGCAAAGCCCGGCCACACAGCTAGTTAAACATGAAATTGGTTGGATATAACGAGAACTCGGATTTAACGAGGGAAACGAGAATATTTTGTTGGATGAATGTTAAGTCTATGGAACAGAATTTGTTTTTAACGAGCAAGACCCGGTTTTGACGAACAATTTTTTCTGTCTCGCAGTCTTTTTTTCTCATGTTTCCAATCTCATTTCTGTCTTATCTTCTTTTCTTTTTTTTCCCTTGTGGTTCAATACTTTTGTATGAAAAATTCCATCAGCATTCTAGTGTAGTGTTATTAAATAAAGAACAGTATTTAATTCAATTAATTGATGTAATTCCCGCGGCCGATCCGCCCTTCTGTCTAAAAAAAAAAGGTCTTCATTTTGCATGGAAAAAGTGCCACCTCCCCCCTCCCTAATCGTGCCGCCCTGGTATATAGCCCATTAAGCCCATACGTAAATACGGCACTGAATGAGCTTACTATCTGTATGCTGATATTGGTTTCTATCTTAATGTTTTCAAAAGAAAATGAGTTTTGAAAGATAAAATCACTTACATTTTAAAATTACTTTCACAAATTTATCCTACAAGTCATAGTCACAGTGAGTTGGAAGGGGGGAGCTTAAAAGCGATCCAAAATTTTAGGCTTCAAATTTGGCGCCTGGAGTAGGAATTCTACGCGTCAAATAAAAATTTTTGTCGTAAAATGTGACTAATGACCGCTAATTTCTAACACTGGGCATGGATGTACTTTCTCCCTCCTGGCCTTTCCTTTATTTATGTGAATGTGTTGTTGTGCTGTGAATGATTTTGCTACCATATAAGCGAGTCCTTATGACATCTGTATGTTGTGGAAGTGGGACTCCACCTTAAATTACAGTCCAGTTGGAATTAAAGTGAAGTAGTGCACCAAAAAATTTCCAGCCTGGCTGGCACAAGACAACAAAAAGCACAGTATGAAGGCCAGGTGAGTAGCAGGTGGCTGGTGTGTGTAGACTGTGTATTTCTCTTTTACACATTCCGTCACTGGCGAGTCCAAACTACCATTTCTTGATGAGCGGCAGTCACATAAACATGGCTGTTTTCCTGATGAGCGGCAGTCATGTAAACATGGCTGTTACTATTGACTCCCCTGCTAAGTCTGAATTGCGAAGTGTTATTCGTTTCTTGCAAGCAGAAGGTAACAGTGCAGTGGAAATTCATCGAAGAATGAGCACACCCTTGTGCAAATTAATTGAAACAAAGTATTTTTTTCAGGACTTTAAAATTATTGCTATTATTCTTCACCGATTATATTAAAATTAGTAAAAATATGGATGAGATACTTAAATCAGGGCTCGCAGTAGACTTTTTCAAAATTTTAGGGGAATTTTAGGAACATTTTGACAAAATTTTAGGAAAATTTTAGGGGTAATTTACGATTTTATTTGACTATAAATAAGTCCCTAACAGTAGTACCTGACAAACCAAACTGAAAATGCATTTTATTTATTACAGCATAAATTACAACCTTCAAATACCTCCGATACAAAAAACAAAAAGAGTCAAAACAAAAAAGAAATAATGCTTCAATGCTACACAACATGTTCATAATTTTCACTTTCAAAGATAGACATATCTGAATTTTTCCTGTTGATCAGCTTCTACAGATATTAAATCTGTTCAACAATTACTTGCATAATGTTTTAACTACAACATCTTACTACAGCTGTTTTTAAATGCTATTTCACTAGACCCAGAGATAATATTCATTCTTTAAACTCATATTTTTGCTATTTCAACAAATCTGCAAATTTACATTTTTTCCCCGCTCTTTCCAATAAATTTGTTTTTAAGTTTTTTCTTTATCATTTTTTTAATCTAGTAAAACAGCAGTGCCCAGAAACAGTTTGTGAAGTGAACCCGTTTGGTCTGTTATATTCAATGTTACGAATCGAAAACCATTTTTCATCACAAAACAATTTTTAGTTAGTAATTTTCTTCCCCCCCCCCCCCCCCGCCCCTATGTTTTTGAATGTAATGTAAGAAACTAAAAACAATTGATTTTCCATTGCCGGACAATTTTAGAAAATCTTAATGGGTCAAATTAGTAATGGGTCATTAAGTAATGCCACAGCTTTATAAATTCTATTAGCTGCGCTTAATGCACTTTGATTTCAAAGTTTTAAGATTATCTAAAAATAAACCTGCTTGTTAATATTTTTCTTCAGTTTTTTAATTACCAGAAAAGTTTCCTTTGGATAAAGTTCTTTAGATTCACAACAATCCTTTGTTTTGAAACAAATAGCGTAATATCTAAGTATTGTCAAAAGCCCATATGTTTGCTTGCCCCCCTTCCCCCCTAAGAGTTGTGATATTTGGAGTAACATAAACATTTCTGAATATCAAATTAAGCCGAGGCTACAATTTTATATATGCTACCTCACAATCCCAATAACTAAGACTTGATAAGTTAATGCATTTTTAAAAGCAGAAAAAGTATGCAAATGGTGAAGAAAAACTGTTAAGCAAAAATTTTAAAGAACTGTAAGAATAATAAATAATTATAATTGACATAATAACCCTAGTTTTGAATAGAAAATGAAAGTAAGGAAAAGGAATCATTGGCTTAGTACAACTCACATACTTTTATAACAGTTGCCTAAGTTTACTAGATCGGTTGGATTCTCTGATTCCTGAATTCTAATGCTATCTAAACATCCTTATCAACATTTTAAATCTATTTAATTTTTCAAAATATTTTTTGAACCAAAAACAAAGTTTGATAAAAACTAATGCTACTTTTTAAGAATCTTCATGGTTTGAACTGATTCAGATGCAACAGGATTGACATTTTTGAATGGGTTGACATTAAATGAGGAGCCTACATCTAATAGCCTAATCTATAAACAAAAGAAAATTAAACAAAGTTCAAACTAATGGTAAGAATAAAATTAACGATATCCAAGCGGTAAATTTAAACAGTAAACTAAAATGAACAAGTTTTATAGAAGCGGATGCAAACAGATTGCAAATTTCGCAATTAATCGAGCTTAGGCGCACAAAAACAGCTCAAAGTTAAAAATTTTCACAGCAGGTTATGTTTCATTCAGGTAGAGCGATGAAACAGCTATTTTAAAGATTAAATAGTTCATTTTTAAGTGGAAGAATTTTAAGTTTGACCCAAGATGAAAAATAGTGTGAAGAATGCATTTTTAGCGAAATATTTTGTAAAATGTCTATTTATCACATTAAATATCTAAGAAAAAGTTCACTTTTGGCTATAAAATACTTTCAGAAAGTTATTTTAAGTTCACCTAAAGAGCTCCTGTACATTTTCTATTTTTTTTAGGAATGCCACGAAATTTTAGTACAATTTTAGGAATTTTAGGGGGTTTGAAATATTTTAGGAAATTTAGGAATTTTAGGGGGAATGCGAGCCCTGTTAAATCCTTTATCTATCATGAATTTCCACTAATCAGAAGCTCATCTACTGTTCGAAGGCACCGTATTGTACCCGTCGCCCAGCCTGTCGGTTTATGAAGAAACAGCTTCTGACCCCACCAATGAAGAAAAAGCGCTACTTGTGGGTGTTAAAATATAAGAATTGAGCAGCTGAAAATTGGAGGAAAGGGCTATTTAGTGACAAAATTAATTTCATTATCCAAGGTCAACGAAGTCAAGACGTACGGAGATCTTCAGGTGAGAGAATTCAGGATTGCCACATAAAAATATTTTCAAATCAGCATCCAAAAATGTTTGGGGGTTGTCTTGCAGAATGTTGATGGTATGATGCATTTTGAACAATCTATTGCTATTCTGGAAATAAAGTGCTTTAGCAGTGTTAAAGAAACGATACCCACATGGAACGGTGTTTTCCAGCAGGATTTAGCCCCTTGCCATACGTCCAAATGACCAAGAAATTCATGTCTGAGAACCAAATTGACATATCTGAATAGTCTGAGAACTCTCCTGCTATCAATCCAATCAATAATCTTTGGGCTATATGCAAAAATCGAGAATTGCATAAGGACTGTTCGACTATGGAGAAGCTAATCACTGTTCTAATTCATGGACACACATATTACAAATGAGTACAAAAAATTGATAGATTCCGTGGCGAATCGTGTCCAAATGTTCACAAAGACTTGTAGAGATCATATTATGTTATAAAAACTTTTGTTTTTATATAAATTTAAACAAAATAGTTATTTTCTTAGTTTTCTCAACTTTTCGAGTTTGTTTCAATTAATTTGCACAAGGGTGTAGTATGTTTGAAGAGTTTTATGAGTGATGGTGTTCTTCGTGAACGGGGTCCCAAAGTTTAAAGTTGGCCGAACTGATGTGTATGATGAAAGACGTCAAAGACACAAGTCTGTGGCTACAGATGGCCTTGTTCAACGAGTTGACAAAGTGATTAAGGAAACTACCAACTGCACTAGTGTTTAGAGGTCCCACTTATAAAAGAAACATGATTTAGCTTTTGCTCAGAAAGTATGAGCTCCAAGAAATATTCTTTCTGCTTACCCATGATTTTGGCCTGTCCTTCTGAGTTTCAGTCAAAGAATACTATAGTCATTCTTCTTTCTTATCACAATACAAATACAAATACAAATGTGACAACCAGCAACAGGCTCTGGGCCCAACTGGGCTGGTCCTAGTCAAATTATAGACCCCAATGAAGATCAATGGCCCTCTTAAAACTATCTACTCCCTTGCTCCTTACCGCCTCTTCCGGTAAACTATTCCAAGTTCCCACTACTCTGCTAAAATAGTAATCTTTCCGAATTTCCAGGTTAGCCTGAGATTTAAACAGCTTATAACAATGACCCCTTGTCCTGCTTTCCGTGCAAAAATTTAACCCTGTAACATCTTTAGTATCATCCCAGTGCAAGTTCTAATAGTCAATTAGCAGAACTTGTAGTAGGAAAAGTAGGCTTTCTTTCATTCTTTATTATAATAATTTATTCATAGCTACTTTTCTTGAACAACTCCCCCCCCCCCCCCCCCCCAAGGCGTGCATATAAAGTGCGACTTTTTGAAATATTTTCACGGTTAAAGCTATCATTCAGATACTTTTCAAGAATTTAATCAATTAAAAGTAGATTTTCCTAAAACTCATTTCAAGAAAGGTTTAAAAAGGTGACAAACATTTCAAAAGGTGACTAAAAGTAACTAAAATTGCAAAAGGTTAGTGAGTCCTCGCCCTGATTATTGTATTCAAATGACCTGAAATTTTCAAGGGCTCACATGTTCAAAATTTGGAGTTTCTTGTATTTTTCTAATAATTCAGTTTTAATTATACTAAATAATCACTTTGGACAATTGTTAATAGGTCAGTGGACATGACATAAATATTGCAAGATAAGTTAGGTGTGGAAGAGAAATCAGTATAGTAATATACAACAGAGTTTGATTTCAGCAAAACGGGGGTTTTAAAAATCACTATTTCAATTTTCTCAGCTTTTTAATGAATGTATTTTTTTCCCTTGGCCTGGCAAAATTGTGAGAAAATCCTGCATCAAAATTGTTTCATGTAAGATTTCTTTTAAAAGTGCTAGATTCTTGTAGTCTCATGCTCTATTGGGAAGCCTATTTATATGACTCAAAAGAGAAAAAGAGTTTTCTGCCCCAGATGAAATTTGTTTTTTCTTTGTAGTTCAAAGCTTCTAGGTTCATTTAAAGAGAAGCTATAAGTTATTTTTTTAATTAATTAGTACAAAGTACTTAGCATTTTTTTATCCTTATCAGGGTTAGCATTTGCAAACAGGAAAAATGATTTAACTAATCAAATAGTCATACATACAACTGTTACTTCTTTCACTACATTGCTTATACTACAATAAAATTAATTAACACACAACTTACTTTTCTCACTAGTCTTAGGGCTAATTTCCCACTTTGCCTTCAAATTCTTCAAATATTTTAAGTAAAGAATGATGCGTCGAAGTTTATGTACCTAGGTATTAATTGTCATTAGTATTCTACTACAAAATTTCTGTTACAATCAACACGTTACATGCAGATAAATATTCGGTAGAAATAAACAATAAATCCAAAATGCTTTCAAAAAGATAAACTAGTATTGAATGTAATTAAACATACAAGAAAAATTTTCAAACTGAGAGTAAATCAACAAAGATTGGAACTCTAAAAAATCCATGGTGTTATAAAACGAGTTGCTATATGGCTAAATATTTTTCCAACAAATTTAATAAAATTGTATTTGAAAAATGGTTACCAAATGATCCCATTCTAAACTTTAATGTTTTATTATGAACATTACTCAAAATGTGTTTTTCAGCTATTGCTTGAGCACATTTTGAGTAAAGTGTTTAGTTTTTTCTTTTAATAAAACTTAGTCACTGAATTACGACACTTATAGTTTGCAAACTGCAGTCATAGCTCAGTATGTATTTCACGTTTCACGCATAATATGTATTACTTATGAATACATACAAATAATGAACATACCTTCTTTTAAAATTATTGTTACTTAGAGTAAAATTGTATAGAACTTCTTTCTTGTAGGAAGACAGTTTTAACGTTTGAAAGGATTTTCAGGAACATAAGAATTACAAATGAATGGTGGTTAAAGCAAAGTGCTCTGAAGCTAACAGCCAAAAAACAGCCCCTGAAATTGACGTCTATAAATAAAACAAATATTTAAAGTATTATTATTATTTTTAAATGGGTTAGAATGATTTTTTCTCTACAAGAAAGTTTTAGGAACTACTTTTTTTAACGTCATCTTTAGAGCACTTTACATTAGGGGTCGTTTACAAATGATGTCACACTTTAAAGAGAAAAGGGGATTTATGAAATTGTGAGTTTGTGACAAGGGGAAGGGAGGGAACAATAAGAAATATGACATAATTATTTTTATAACAACATGACAGCAGCACAACATGCAACAAGAAAAGGGGAGAGGCAGGGACTTCATTTCAAGTTTTTCCAGGAGGGGCAAAGGGTCCAAATACAATGCAATTTCATAGGAAAACATCAAAAGCAACGCCCACTTATACGTAAATACATTGATTTCTCAAAGTCAGGGGGGGCAATTGACCCTCCCCCCCAAATGACAGACCTGGGGAGAGGGCACGATGAAGTTTAACACTTTGTCACAAAGGAAGAAAAGGATATCAAATTTGTTTAAAAAAGTATGGGGTCATTTCATATAAAGTCAACAAATGGGCCGTGCCGCACCATTTTTGATTTTGATCAAATTTGGTAGGTAATATGCACCAGTATTCTATACTTCCAAACTGCTTTATTTTTTTCTTGAAAAAATTTTATTCTAGAGATATAGCCATTTTTTTGATCCGCTGATGAGTAAAATTCGGCATTTTTTATCTTTTTTCTAAGAGCTCTGGTAAATTTATTTAAAATGGTAGAAAGATCAACCATGACTTATTTTAAAGCTAAAAGAATGAACTTTGATTTGTGCATAAAAATAAACGGTTTAAGTTAAGCCTGAATATAAATTTTCCCGGGTCAATTCGCGGTTCAAAAAGTGCCATTTTCGTCATTTCAAGCATGAAAAAAGTATATGAAGGACTGACAGTGGGGTTTCAATTTTTTTTTTCTCTTGCACCCAGATATAGATACTAGAAGCACATAAAAGAATAAGATAATACAAGTAGTCCTTCATTATGAAAGAATTGCTTAAACTTGAGAAAAAATGAAAAATGGTATTTTTTACTCCCCAAAATCGGCCTGTGGAACAGGTAGTAAAAATTTGCAAAGGCATGGAGTAAGAAGGTGTTACATTGCCCTTTAAAATGAAACAAAAACTGTCTTGTTATTCCAAGGCATTAGAGAGATATAAGCTTTTAAACTATGAGAAAAAATGAAAAATATCCTTTTTCACTCCCCAAAAACGGCCTGTGGAATAGGTAGTAAAAATTTGAAAATGTATGGAGCAAAAAGGTATTACATTGAACTTTAAAAGGAAACAAAAACTGTCTTGTTATTCCAAGGCATTAAAGAGATATAAGCCTTCTAAGTAAGATGATTATTACAAAAAAAACCTTAAACCTGAGAAAAAATGAAAAATGGCCCTTTTCATTCCCCAAAAATAGCCTGTGGAACACTTAGAAAAATTTTGCAAATGCATAGAGGAAGAAGGTGTTACATTGCCCCTTAAAACGAAACAAAAACTGTTTTGTTATTTCCAGGCATCAAAGAGATAAGGTCCTCTGAAAATTGAAAATTCATGCAAGATTGTTTTGGCATAAGTTAAAGCAATTATGAACATAAAGTCTTTTCATGCAAGAACTCTAAGAATATGTATCATCAAATATATAATTCAAAATATATCGTAAGATGGTCGTAATTTATTTGTAATATTGACACATCGGAAAAAGTTGTACTTAAAACCAGTGATCCGAATGTCCACACATCAATTAAAATTGGTTTTAAAATTTAATTGCATGTCGCTAAGAAGTTTCTAGTTTTACATTTGAATGAAATTACAAATTTTTTTTACAAAAATCCGTAATTTCTACATCCTTTTTGAGACAGCTACAACTAAAAGGGATTTTTGCTAATTGATTATTTGTTAGAGTTTATCTTCATAATATTTAGTTGTACATTCATTACAAATTAAAAGAAAACTCTGACAACAGAAACACTAAAAAGTGTTTCAAGTATAACTGTTTCAGATGTTTCTACGTCACAAATAAATTAGACATTTTACGATGTATTTTTAATTATATATTTAGTGGGGATACATACTTTTTCTCTTGCAGTTCTTGCATAAAGAGACTTTATGTTCATAATTGCTTTAACTTGTGCCAAAATTTTTTTTTTGCATAAATTTTCAATTTTCAGAGGATTATATCTCTTTTATGCCTGGGAATAACAAGACGGTTTTTGTTTCCTTTTAAAGTTCAAGGTAATATCTTCTTGCTCCATGCATTTACAAATTCTCACTACCTGTTCCACAGGCCGTTTTTGGGGAGTGAAAAAGGATATTTTTCATTTTTTCTCATAGTTTAAAAGCTTATATCTCTCTAATGCCTTGGAATAACAAGAGTTTTTGTTTCATTTTAAAGGGTAATGTAACACCTTTTTACTCCATGCATTTGTAAATTTTTACTACCTGTTCCACAGGCCGTTTTTGGGGAGTGAAAAATACTGATTTTCCTTTTTTCCCAAGTTTAAGCAATTTTTTCATAATGAAGGACTACTGGTATCATCTTATTCTTTTCTGTGCTTCTAGTACCTATAACTGGGTGCAAGAGGAAAAATAAATTGGAACCCCACTGTCAGTCCTTCATATACTTTTTCATGCTTGAAATGACGAAAACCGCACTTTTTGAACCGCAAATTGAACCGGGAAAATTTATATTTAGGCTTAACTTAAACCATTTATTTTTATGCACAGGGTGTAAAAAAATCAATGATTTTTTTTTAAAAATCAAAAAAATCTGATTTTTTTGATTTAAATCAGATTTTTTTGATTTAAATCTGATTTTTTTTTTATTTTTTTTTAAATTAGAAACTTCAGTTATTAATTAATTTTTATTTATGAACAACTTACCTTTAAGTTTTTAAAAATACAAAAACACCTTTGAAGTAAAGCTTCACCAGTAAGAAACCCAGAAAAAAGTGTTAGGAGCTAATTTGAAAATAATCCTGTCTACTAGCTAGGATAAAAATCAAATGATCAAATGGGGCAGGAAGCTCATCCCAATCCTCACTTCATTCAGCCCCCCCCCCCTTCTTTATTTTGCTTTTGTTTTGTAAAGCTGGAATATGTTCCATTTTAGACACTAATAAAGACTGCCCCCCCCCCCCCCCCAGTTGCTAATGCAATAATGCAAGGCATAGAAAATTCATCTTCTGTTTCGTTGTTTTTGTTTTTTCTTTTCACTGAAAGTATATCACACACATCCTATCATGTCCCTCCCCCTTAATTCACTCTTTGCAACACCTGCCCTGCCCCTGTATGTATTTTCTTTATTTCACATATTAGACAACAAATAACACTATTTGTGCATACATATTATTTGGACTGCAACCTTCCAGCATCTGTGGAGGGGGGATGAGTAAGATTACTTTTCCATTTATTAGATGGAAATCAAAGCTCTAAAAGAAAATGGTAAAAATAATGAAATTGGGATTGTCCAAGAGAATTTTTTAAGGATTAAAATAAAAAGTGATTTAAATCGATGATTTTTTTAAAAAAATCAATTGATTTAAATCGCGATTTAAATCGCGATTTAAATCACTGATTTAAATCAATTGATTTAAATCATTGACACCCTGTTTATGCACAAATCAAAGTTCATTCTGTTAGCTTTAAAATAAGTCATGGTTGATCTTTCTACCATTTTAAATAAATTTACCAAAGCTCGTAGAAAAAAGAGCAAAAATGCGAAATTTTACTCATCAGCGGATCAAAAAAATGGCTATATCTCGAGAATAAATTTTTTTCGAGAAAAAATAAAACAATTCGGAGGTACAGAATATTGGTGCATATTACCTACCAAATATCATCAAAATCAGAAATGGTGCGGCACGAAAATTTCTGAACATTTGTTGATTTTATATGAAATGACCCTATGACATCATTTTTGGACATCCCCTTTTTGTTCCTAAGAAAAATAAATTTGTAAAAAATACTTTAGTTTCTTTACTGCCAGGAGCTTTTGGCACATGTTTAGCTGCTCTGTCCAAAAAGTTATGAATTCTACGATGACGAATCCTACAGTTGAAATAAATAAAAATCAGGAACATTTTCTTCAAAACAATTAGTAAATAATTTTGGCATTGCAAAATTTAAAAAATAATAAAAAGCAGGTGCATAAATGTATCATAAATAATTAATTCCACAAGTGCAATGTTGGATCTAGAGGGGAATAAGCAGTTGCCCCAGACAGTAACTTGTGGGAAGCAACAAAGTCTCACTATTTTTGTGGTGTGTGGTACCCCCTGCCCCTCCCCCCAGTAAAAATTTGGTAAGAACTTGAAAAATGGTGGATAAAGGCTGGCATTTCAAGTTTTTGTTCCAGCTTGAAAAATTTTAAGATCCAACACTGCACAAGTTAAAAAACAAAGTTTAAAAAAAATGGGAAAATTTAAAAAATATATAAGCCCAATATGTACAATAAAATTATAATATTTGAACACTCATTTTAAGAACTAATATAAAATTGAATCATATGACTAAAATAAGCAAAAAAAAAATATTACAACAAAAAAAAAATACAATTAACATAGAATTTTCTCAATACTTTAAAAGTTTAGTAAGAGAAACAAAACAAAATATATTTTCACAAAGAAAGAAAAATACCTCTCATTATTACGATGAGCTGTTGCTGCATCCATCTTTAAAACACCTGCCCCAAATAAAAACGTAATTAGGTACTAGTGAAAAGTCAACATAAATACATAAAAACTTACATAAAAAAAGTCAACTCTTGGTAACTCAAAATCCCAATCTTCAAACTATTGGTAGTTCGAGTCATGGTCACAGGTATTGGTAGTCAATACAGTCTTTTCAAGAGTTTGGGACCAAATGAAAACTTTGAAACAAAAAAATGTTCGAGTTTTAAAGCTTTGAGCTATCAGGAGTTGACTAAATTAGCAAGGTGAACCTTGCACAATTAGAAGCTACTTCCCCCACAGCAGAATACTTTGTGATGTTCTGCGCAACATAAAATCATTCGACCAAAATTGTTCTTCAGGTACTTTAAGCACTGTACACGTACAGTACACGTAGAAACATGACTGTTTTAAAAAACCATGACCCTAAAATCAAAACTGTTTCATACAGGACTATGAAAGGAGAATTTGTTCAGTACAAATTCACTCTTCTCTTACTGCAGAAAAAAGCCTGAAATTAAAATTCTAATCACACATTCTTGACAGAAAATGTAAAACCCTTCACTATGCCTGCTTCTCCAAACATCAAAGAGCTTTAAATGCTTTGACACTGCATTAGAAGAAATGTTTTCACTCAGAATAACAGCACATGGTCAATAATGAGACCAAGTCTCGGAGACAGGACGCTTAAGAGCATAAAACAGGTGTAGTCAAACATAATTTTCTGCAAATATCTTTTTACTAAACATGTAATTTTGTGAAAATTCTGCAGATTTTGTCCAGCTTGAACTAAATTTAAAGTTCCTACAAATGTTGCAAAAAATCGACTTTTTGATTTTCTACCTGATAAGCACAATTTGCAGAAATTGTTCTGAATTTCTGCAAAATTGTAACATTAGTTAGAAAACTGCCTTTTCTGCAGAAATTTTTCAGAATTCTCCCTCACATTTGAACAGAATTGTTCTGCAGTTCTGATATCTGTTCTGCGACGTACGTTCCAAATTTAGCAGTATTCTGCTTTGGGGGCTACTTCTTATAAAGAATGTCTAAAAAGCTAAAATGAAAATAAAAGGAGAAAACTCTCAACTTATGAAAACTGCCCGATAAAATATAAGAAACATTAAATGCTTCACATTTTCAAAATGTATTTTTTGTCACAAACTGCCATTACTGCTATTTTGAAATTTTTTTTGTTGCATAAGAAAATTAGTTTAGTTTACTTTAAACAAATTAGTATGCTTTATGATAACTTCCAACTTAGCAGTATTCAGCATGTGGCTAACAGTCAAGAAATGCTTAACTTTTCATTTACCTTAGCAATCAAAACCTACAATTTGCCTCTTCATAAAATCCAATGTCCTCAGAACGAATGTGTAATGTAAAAAGCAGCAGACACAAAATTATAGAATGAAGAGTTTTTATTTATAAAATATCTTGTGGATAAATTGTCATCAATTTGTAAATCAAAACATTTGTAAAACAAATAAAAAATAAATAACTATTTCTTCAATCTAAAAATATCAATAATACAAAGCTTTAAATAGATTTTAAATCAGCAAAAAAAGGAAACATACTAGAAGTATATACTTATACCTTTGTGCTTAAAAAATTAAAGAAAATAAAACAATATTAAAAGCACAACTGAATAGGAAATCTACAAACACATGTTTTGGCTTAACAAAGAACATTTTTCAATACAAAAGTTTGAGCTTCAGAATGAAAAGACATCTGATAAAGCTCTTTTGTTTTCTTGCTCATTTGTACTTTTAAAGTTATTTTATTTTGCAGCCAAAAAAGGTTTAAAATATGACTACAGGGGTCGATCCAGGCTTTTATTTATGGGTTCATTTTGGAAGAAAAAATAAGATCTTTTTCCATTTCGTGAAAAATAGAGCTGGTTTTTGGACATGTTTCTTTCATAAAAATTGTACTGGGAAAAAAGTACTAGTCTCATGGAATAAAGCATGTTAAGCTATTGAAAAAAGCAATCAGATATATTTTTGACCTAAAGGACCTTACTTGGAATGACTTGAAAACAGAAGGTTTTAATTACTGTTATCTTACTTTCATACAATTTGATTGAAATTAAATGTGATGAAAGAACTGGGTTTACAAATGAAACTTTCTGAAAGGTTTCATTTCAGACACGGAAGTGGCCGATTTTACAGCAATTTTCTGAAGGAGTACAACAAAGCAGAGCCAATTTGCATCTGAATTGACCCCTGGACTAATACAGGAAACTTAAAACTTGATTTCAATCGGTAACCTATAAAATAACTTATTCATGCAGAATTAAATTTGAACAAAATTACGTTATTTATCTTTAAAATTTTAACAAAAATATAACTATAATAAGTATAAAGTAAAAAAAGAAACAATGTTTATCATTTTAGGACAGAAAACAATAAATTTTGAACGGGAAGCTTCTGAAGATTAATCTTTCAGAGAAAAAGTTTTATTCAAACACAGAGTTTTAAAAATGAGGATTAAAATTATTTCAACCTCAGAACATGTTTAAATTGCTATTTTTCAGCGTCTGTTCTTCCTCTCATCATCACCAGACCAAAACTACATTTCAAGAGGAGAAAAATTCCATCATGATGAAGCATTAAACAACAAAACAGCACAAAAGTTTTGAAACTAAACCCGATAGGGCAATCTCAGAAAATACCAATTTCGAGCAAGCTATTATGACAGACGATTGTTCTGAAGCATTCATGATGGAGAGAACAAAAACAAGATAATCTTACTTTAAAAATTAAAGGCACATAAGGTAACGGGGCATAATTTTCCCGAAAGAAGAAAAATTCATACTGTGTGAGAAACAATTTTAAATCAAGTGATCATTTGAGAGATTGAGCAATTGACATACCTCATAGAAATTAAAATCGAGCAGGAAATCAAGCACAAGCATATGTTTAAAAACGAAAAACAAATCGAGTTGAGTAAAAAAAAAAAAGTTTTGGAAATCGTCTGCTGACAGAAGCAGACGATATTTTAAATAATTTCACTAATAATCTTTGCTAGCAAATAAAAAATCAATTTATAAAACTTTTCAATTGCTTAATTTTTTGAATTTAAATTCCATTCATAACAAATTTCCATTAAATAATGACTCTCAGTGAAATAATTTAGGTGGGACTAGTAGGACTCTTAATAGGACTGGTGAAACTGAGCTCAGTTTTACTTATAAATAGAACAATTAATGTTAATGATTCAAAGTTTTGTCAAGCTAAGTAATATCCCGAGCTTTTTCCTTATTTTTTAGCTTGGTTAATAGATTTTTTTTTTTTTTTTGCTTGATTTAATATTATAAACATATATTAATAAAAAGTAGTCGTAATGGCAACATCAAGTAAAGTTTGGAAAGGATGTGCAAGGAAATTGGATGACGATGGAGGACGGAATCCGTAAGTTATATTTTTCTAAAATTGTTGTTTTCTTTAATCGCCGATCTTAATTTAAAGCTGAGAAAAAGAGGTAAATGCCTTCGCCAAAATCTTTCGATGCTATATTGAGTTCGTTGAATTAATTGTTTGTTTAAAAAGTAGCATTTCTTTCATGCTTCAGTTATGTTTACAATTTTAAAATATTGTTTTATGTTTTTATCTCGTTAAATTTTTGAGTTTTGCTTAGTTAACTTTGTGGTATTCATTAAGGAAAACATGTTCCGTGTAGTAATCATTTCGAATCTTTGTGTTACAGGTGGCGGAAATATTGAAAAGTTTAATTAATTACACCTGCTATTTTGTTTACTAGCTTTAATTCTAGTGTTTCAGAGTATTATTGTAATTCTGTTAAAGATTAAACTATCTTTATTATTACATCGATATTAGTTTTTCAAAACTGAATGTGTGCCCCAATTCTGTGATATTTTAGTTGAAACATATGTGCATCTTAAAATTTTGCTTCAGTAGAACAAAATTGCTAAACTTTATTGTAATCAATTTAGTTTTCCAGAGGAGGACAAAAAAAAAAGTTATATCATTGACCCTTTTATAGCTCACTTTGTTTCATACCTTTTGTTTCCTAGTACTTAGATTTTTTTTTTTGAGAGAGATAAAAGTTGTTTTTAATTTATATTCTTGGGATAGTCATTCAATGACATTACAATTGCAGTAAAATTACCCAAACTGTTTAGGGCTGAACCTGAATATCTGATAGATTTCTAAATAGGTTATATAGACAGCAAATTTTGTGTGCTGACATTCTTCAGTGGCCACTAGAAACAGAATATCAATTCTAGCCATGTTTTTTTACTTTTACTAGATATGTAGCTTCCAGAGTGCTGTGTTTCACCCTATAGATGGCAATTTGTTTCAGCTATTAGAGGACAATTACTGTATAAGTCTATTTATCGCTGAGAGAGACATTTGGAGAGATTATGGTCAACTCAATTTTCCCTTACTTAAAAAAAATAAAAATTAAAACTTGACATTGCTATGATCCATTTCTGAGGAAAATTTGATGCAATTGACAGTGAAATTTTTCCTAATTATGTCAAACAAGCTGTTTCAAAACTTAAAAATAATATATGCTGGATTTGTTTGAATGCTACTTAGTAGTTTTATATCGGGGGTACCCTTAAAATTTTTAGGGAGGGTGTATAGTATAGAGTTTTGGATCTCATTTTGTGGGGGACTATCCTTCTTAGGGGAATGATATAGCATTTAAAGATGCATCATTTTTCTTGAGGGGGGGGGCGTTTATATTCTATTGCTAAAATCAATAATATGATAACAAGTGATAGCTTATTTTGAGTATAAAGTCAAAAAATAAAATTCTACTTGCGTAGGTTTAACAAAATTATTCTATGTCTTATATTTTATTGCTCAAACTTGAAGAAATAAGGTGCTTAAAACAGTTTTTAAATAACAGAAAATCCCTTTCATTCTTTGCTCGTGTACAATCCCAGTAGCAGAAATTACGAGACGTGAGACGTACGTCACAGATTTTTCATCACCCTGCAGATAATTTTTAAAAGAAAGAGAAATAAAGAAAGAAAGGGAGGGAAAAATCAAATACAGCTCAACGAAAATTGAGAGAAAATAAATGTCTTTGGTGAGCCAGAGAGTTTTGCACTTCATCTTCAAAAGAAAAAAAAAAGAAGGAAATTATCCGATGTTTTGTACCTTCATCATACATTTTTAAAATCCTTCCCTAATAGCCCAGTAGCAGAAATTGCGAGACGTGAGATGTACGTCGCAGATTTTTCATCACTCTGCAGATAATTTTTAAAAGACAGAGAAATAAAGAAAGAAAGGGAGGGAAAAAGCAAATACAGCTCAACGAAAATTAAGAGAAAATAAATGTGTTTGGTGAGATAGTGATGCTCTTCATCTTCAAAAAAAAAGGAAATTATCCAATGTTTTGTACTTTTATCATACATTTTCAAAATCCTTCCCTAACAGATTGGTAGGCAAATTAGCTGTGCGACGCTGAAAATCGAAAAATAATGGGAAGATATTTTGTGATTGGTTTACTTGCGATTCTTCCACTCCTGTAGAAAACATTTATGTTGGGGGGGGGGGGGGGCTCCTTGCTTGTAGCAAATGTAAAGAATCGTGGATTCGCTGTTAGGTTAACTATTTGTGCTTTTAAAAATAACATTTGTTTGAGATGTAGTGGTCACCAAAAGAGTTAATTAAGGAAAATGACTCTTTTCCCTTTGGGAGTGGGTGATCTTTCTTTTTTCCTATTATGATGGCTGTTTTTACAGACTGCATCAAGCATGCCAATGAATATTCGCCTTTTCTTCAGTTTCATTTTTTCCCGATTTTTCGCGGCCAAATGTTTCGCTTTTCTCTTGCAGTTTTAATTTAAAAGAAAATTCAACTTTTAAAGTTAAAATAACTTCTTTTAAAAATGAAATAAGTTTATACTAAAAAATAGAAAAAAAAGAAACCCCTCTCACTATTGAAAAAATTACGCAAATTCATGACAACAATAGTTTGATCTTGTAATATTAAAATCACACGAATGTTCTTTGCGATTTTAATATAAATATTGAGTATTTTAAATTTTCGGATTCTCCATCACACATATCTAAAATCATATTTGTTTTGAAACATGAAGCCTGTGCTTCCCCAAAAATCGTACGGCCTGTTTGAGACTTCAATCCTATTACATCCTGTAATTATTTGATTTATTTTGAAAGGTGGAAGTTGCTTTAACTAATACTACTTCAAAATGATTTGTTTTACTTTTTATTTCAACAATTAATTCATTTTTTAAGCTGCAGTTACATATTTTTAGGAAAGTACTGAATTTTAAAAAACTATGCTCATTTGTGCATTCGTAACGTTGTTATTTTCTGTACAACTATCCACGTAGTTAGTTCATTTGTTTTCAAAGTAAATAATTTTTTAAATACTTGAATTTGATTTTATGTTTAATGAATTTCATACACAAATGAACCTAACAATTGAAAACAATAGCTTTTACCGTATAGGAGGACAGAAATACATTTTAATTAAATTTAGTGTAGTGAATTCCTATAGTTTACATATTAATGTAATAAGCAATTAAAAAAAATATATTTACAATTCATTGAACACAATTTGGTGTTGAATCTAAGTGATCAATCGAATTTTCTAAATCAATTATTTAAATATTTATGGTTGTGTCCTAGAAAAAAATTTTCAGACTCTTCAAAAGTGCTTGATTTTAAGGAGGTGAAGTTTCTCCACTTCAATCAGTATTGTTTAACAGGTGTTTTTAGAGAGCTTTGCCATACAGCAACCTATCAGCAGCAAATGTGTTAAAAAGTCCTTAAATACTCCTCAATTTTAATTTTAAAAAAGGAGTACGCACCCTGCAAAATGTTTGCGTATTATATGAAAACTTAAAATGAAACTAACAAAAATTCTGCAGATTATCTCCAACTGCCCAAATCAGTGTCGCAGACTGGCTAGAAAGTTTATGCTTCTGGGCCTAATGGATTGGTAGGCAGATTAGCTGAGCGGCGCTGAAAATCGAAAAATAATGGAAAGATATTTCGTGATTGGTTTACTCGCAATTCTTTCACTCCTGCAGAAAACATTTATGTTGGGGTCAGAAGGGGCTGGCTCCTTGCTTGTAGTAAATGTAAAGAATCGTGGATTCGTTGTTAGGTTATCTGTTTGTGCTTTCAAAAATAACATTTTTTTGAGTTGTAGTGGTCACTAAACGAGTTAATTAAGGAAAATGACTCTTTTTCCCTTTGGGGGTGGGCGATCTTTTTTTCCCCTATTATAATGGCTGTTTTTAGAGACTGCATCAAGCATGCCAATGGATATCCGCCTTTTCTTCAGTTTCATTTTTTCCCGATTTTTTGCGGCCAAATTTTTCGCTTTTCTCTTGCAGTTTTATTTTAAAAGAGAATTCAACCATGAAAGTTAAAATAACTTCTTTTAAAAATGAAATAAGTTCATACTAAAAAAAGAAACCCCTCTCACTATTGAAAAAATTACGCAAATTCATGACAACAATAGTTTGATCTTGTGATATTAAAATCACACGAATGTTCTTTGCGATTTTAATATAAATATCGAGTGCTTTAAATTTTCGTATTCTCCATCACATATGGGTACGTCCACAGCAAAGGAAACTTTTTTTCTGAAAATTTTTTTTTCAGGAAAACTCAAGTGTTATACATCATTTTAATCCTCAAAAATTGATATTTCCAAAAATGTAACTTACATTTCCATAGAAACAAATCTTCAAAGCCAATTTAATGGGAGTTAGGGCTAATCAACTTCTTTTACGCAAAAGCTTAAAATGTTGATTCTATAAAACTAGCTAGGGTTCCCCCTTTTGTTCAGAAAATTAAAGAACTTTGTATTTAATTTTGAAGAATATAATCTTATCTGTCATATGTACACAGTTAAAACATTTGTATCATTAATTTATCTGAATTATAAGTGCCTAATTAGTAGTTGATATATGCATGTCACAAGAGTAACAAATAAATCTAAAAGTTTTAATTTTGGAAAAACTATTCAAAATTTTTACTTTAAACTTCATATTCTCTAATTTAATAATATCAGAAACATTTTACACTAGATATTTCATTTTTGTAATCCATAGATTAGGCCCTAGGATGATGTCACAAGAGTAACAATTGACTGTCACAAGAGTAACATTTTTTTCTGATTAGGCTGTTTACTAAATAATATCAAAACAAAAACAACTAAATAGTCTCAAAATAAAAACCTAAACTAATCCTTCAAGTGGAGTTGTTGCATTAAATCACTCATTAACTCTTTATTTGGCTTGATCAGTTATTAATTCTTATTTTGAATAAATCACTTTGAAGAAATTAATATTTTTATACAGCATAATTTTTGAAATAATTTCTAATTGAGTTTCATTTGGGACAGAAAACATCATTAATGCTTTGCATAATTTACGTAAGCAACTGTACCCTTTTCTGCTGCATTCCTTCACTCAGTCCTCAACTCAGGCATATTTTGATTGTTCAAAGAGAAACACAAATACTGAGAGTATTGTGTTACAGGTAGGATTTCGCAGAAAAGTATACCTGCTTATATCAAGACGAAATCCAGTGTGCTCTGCACACTGGTCAAATCCTCAAGTCAGTTTTTACAGCAGTCATATGATAGGAAAGTGATCAAGTGAAATCCTATGCTGTTGTTTCCGATAACATAACACATGACAGATTTTCTATAAATGCATTTCTGCCGAAAATTTTGGATGACTACCTTCAAGGCAACCCATCTGTTAAAAATATAAGCATTTTTTCTGATGGTTGTACTGGGCAGTTTAAGCAAAAATATAATTTTTCTAACATGTCGATGATTCAATCAGATTATAATCTAAACAAGTTTACTTAAATATTCTTTTCAACTGCTCACAGAAAAGGAGCTGTTGATGGTGCTGTCGTGAAAAGATATGTTTGGAGTGAAGTGCGGGCTAAAAAAGCGATTGTAAGGAATGCTGCAGACTTTACAAAGCTTATTTATGGAAAAACTAAAGTCAATATTATTCACGTTTTAGATGAGGATATAGAAAAGGCCAAAGAACATGTATTACCTCAGTGGGAAAAAGTGAAAAGTGTGAAAGGCACACAGAAGATACATTTTATTGCCGCAAGGCACAATGCAATCTGCTACAAGCCTTATCCGCAACATCACTCGTTCACAAAGTATGTGTTTGATACAGAAAATATTGATGGTGCAAGTGACATTACTGACGATGACAATGAAACTTTACTCTGCTCAGGAGCAAAGAATGGGAACCTGCAATGTGGTCAATGGGTAACTGTAATATACGATGGTGCACGTTTTCATAGCCTGATAACTGCAATAATAAATGAGGACTATCAAATTAAGTGTTTGGTCCCAACAAAGATAAAAGGGGTGTTCAAATTTGAACCTGATGAACACAGTATTTGGCATAAGAAAGATGAAATAATGGCTAATGTTGATGCTCCTACCTTGATTAACTCTCGAGGATTTTATAAAATCTAATTGTTTTTTTATTATTTCTTAAGATTTTCATGGCCTTTTAAATGTAATAAATGTTACAAATTTCTTTCACATGAAAATAAATGTATCAAAACATAAATTTAGTGTCTTAAAAAGTAAATCAAACTTTACATTTGTCTAGAACTTCTGTTTTGGACAAATTGTCACAAGAGTAACGTCACAAGAGTAACACTCTGTTTTTTACTAAATCCAGTATAATTAATTAACTTGTAATCAGATTACTTTTATATTACTCTCCTTTTAAAGAGTTATAATACCTCTGATAAATCTCTGAATTTCAATCTATTATTCCTGTACAATTCACAGGATTTTTAGCTCAAACTTAAAATTTCAAATTTGCCTTTTCCAGTGGTCACAAGAGTAACAAAAGTTTAATTAATCACCTTGGAAAGTAAAATATTTTAAATTATGATTTAAATATGTTTTATTAAGCAAAACACATGTGTCTTTCTGAAATAAATAATAATTTTAACCTAAATGCATTATGTAACACAATAACTGGAAGCAATCCCAAAAGTTTTCTCTGATGGTCACAAGAGTAACTGTGACGTACCCAATATATCTAAAACCGTATTTGTTTTGAAACATCAAGCCTGTGCGTCCCCAAAAATCATACGGCCTGTTTGAGACTTTAATCCTATTACATCCTGCAATTATTTGATTTATTTTGAAAGGGGGAAATTGCTTTAACTAATACTATTTTAAAATGATTTGTTTTACTTTTTATTTCAATAATAAATTCATTTTTTTAAACTGCAGTTACATATTTTTAGGAAAGTACTGAATTTTAAAAACTATCCACATAATTATTTCATTTGTTTTCGAAGTAAATATTTTTTTTAATACTTGAATTTGATTTTATGTTTAATAAAGTTCATACCCAAATGAATCTAACAGTTGAAAACAATAGCTTTTACCGCATAGGAGGACAGAAATATATTCTAATTAAGTTTAGTGTTGTGAATTCCTATAGTTTACATATTAATGTAATATACAATTTAAAAAAATATATTTACAATTCATTGAACTCAATTTGATGTTGTATGTAAGTAATCAATCGAATTTTCTAAATCAATTATTTAAATATTTATGTTTGTGTCATAAAAAAAATTTCAGACTCTTCAAAAGTGCTTGATGTTAAGGGGGTTAAGTTTCTCCACTTCAATCAATATTGTTTACCAGGCGTTTTTTGAGAGATTTTGCCAAAGAGCAACTTATCAGCAGCAAATGTGTTAAAAAGTCCTTAAATACTCCATAAATTTTAATTTTAGGAGTACACACCCTGCAAAATGTTTGCGTATTATATGAAAATTTGAAATAAAACTAATAAAATGCTGCAGATTATTTCCAACTGACCAAATCAGTGTCGCAGACTGGCTAGAAAGTTTCTGCTTCTGGGTGTACAATCCATGTGCTTATGTATGAATTGAATTACTGAAGTTAACGTCTTTTTACAAGTGAAGAAGAAACTGTGTCATCTTCGCATCTTATAAAATCTTTTCTAATACATACTGCATGGCCTGTCCTATGCTAAAGCCGAAATGGTTGTACAATTCAATTTAAAAATAATCTAAATTATAGTTTAAAAAACTAAAAAATACGCTTTTAGAGTCGATTTTTTTAAAGATAAAAGCAGAGTTCTTTATAAATATAGAAGCAATATACTTAATACCATCATTAATACTAAAGCTTAAACTATATTTCATGATACTCTAACTGATTTTCCTCTGATTTTCAAAAGTATTAAATATCCACTATACTAGACACAGCAACTTAAGTGGACACTGACGTCATGACGCGCAGAGCTAATAAGAGCTCATAAACTGTTATCGATCTCCTCTGATTCGCCAAGTAGGCTGTAAGGTTTTATCTGTTAGCTCATTTTTCATAGGCTTTACTTCCACACGTCGTGATGTCAGTGTGAAGAAACCTCGCAGTGTAATATAAAGCAGTGAGTAACCGCCCCTAAGCAAGGGCTAAGGCAGGAACATGCAATACACCGCCAACTCGGCCATTTCGATCCATGGACTGCAGTTTCGCTCTTATTGTATGCTCATCAGCATGGAATACGAAAGTAGCCGAGTTGGAGGCAAAAATCCTCTTATACAGCAAAGAGAGCGAAAAGTGCGAAACTGCAGTCCATGGATTGAAATGACCGAGTTGGCGGTGTAGTGTAGTATAAGTTTACATACACTTTATAATACACTAGCAGTACCCGCACGGCGATGCCCGTGCAATAAATGCAAAGGAAATCAAATCAAGTTAAATTCCCTCTAACCCTCTAAAGTAAAATTATTATATTCTTTAATTTAAATGTGCTCCACAACCTTTTAAATTCCACTAAAAGTCCTGTTAAAGTTTATAAAGCAAGTCGCCAAATAAATCAAAAAGACACCAAATTAGGTACCGGCGGTTTTAATTACTCAAATTTAATCAATTTTCAAGGCTTAACTTTATACGCAAATTTGAACCACTTTGTAACTTCAGGGACAAAAGAGCAGTTTGTCTGGAAAATAGGACCTAGTGTTTCAGTTTTGCGTACCGAGTTAAGCCTTGAAAATTGACTAAATTTGAGTAGCTCCTGTTCTAATTAACGGAGAGAAACGTGCTAAAACTTTTCTTTTACAGAAAAAAAAAGAATCTTTTCCAGCGATTTAAAATGTTATGGGGTGGGGGAATGTTTTACCCCCCTCAATTATGCCGGATACACCAAAAATGAGAATTAATTAATTTAAAAATAACTAATTCGAAATTTAGAATTCGGCCTTCGAAGTGCATTTCACGGGGATACATCAGGGTTGCCACAGGGAAAATGTCACAAAAAAGTAGCAAAAGTCGCCAAAAAATACTAAAAAAGTTGCAAAAAAGTTGCCTTGAAAATAAAAAAAAAGTAGCCATGAAAAAAAAAGTTGCAAAGAAGCTGAATAGAAACATGTGACAAGCTAAACTGAATATGAGTAATGCTTTAAAACAAGTTCAAAAAATAGACAGGTTTTGAACTAATGCATTACATCAAAGATACAAATGAGGGAAAAAAAACAAGAGTACAATCGAGGTAATTAATTTTACAAGACTACTACCATTCAAAAGAAAAAATAATATACTCATATAAATACAGAAAATTTATTCTGAAAATCCATGTTTTTGGTTTTTTACAGAAAAATGACTCTATCAAAGTATTTTCCTTTTGTTCACTAAGCAATTTAATTTATTTTCTTCATCTTCATGCTCTCTTTCCCTATTCCTCAACTTTATACTGTCTTCTAACATACCCTGAGCTATTCTAATACTCTCAGTGTCTTTTGCTTCAATAGCTGATTTTAGCCTCTGGTTTGTCTGTTTAAAAAGTACACCAGCTGATTTTTGAGTGTCCTTTCTCTCTCTCTCTATAAACTAGTTTGACTTTTTCTTCTAACTTTTTAACATATCCCTTTAAACTTGACAGCTTTTCTTTTTCTATTTTTCTTTGTTTAAACTTTTCTTTATTTTCTTTTTCCAATCTCATTTGCTCTTCCTTCTTTTTCTTCTAGTCTTCAAGGTAGAACTGGTATGATTTGCGTGCTCCAAAAAGATAAATTTAAAAGTTCTTTATCAATTTGGAATTGTGTAACTGTAGAATAGCGCTTCAGAGCATCATATAATAAGCCTGTCATTCAATACACATTCCGACATCAAATATTTATCTTCCGAAAGAACTCTCCTGGATATTGAAAACCCCCCTCTCTACTTCACTATTACCATGAGACTAAATGTGACTAAAAATGAATGTTACTTTCTCTGACGAAAATTATTAAAATTTGGGTGGCTTAGATGGATTATAATTCTATTAGCTTGACTAGAGAAAAGATCCGATGAGCATATGCTGTGCCGCTTTTACATTAAAATCTGGCTTATTTGGGACAGTTTCCAAAGAGGCTCAAGCACAATTCTTTGTTTTTTTGATGCATCCCGATTCAGTTGTTCATCAACTTAGCTGTCACGTGCTGTTTTTGACCCAAGTAGAAGTTTTGTAGGATAAAGGAGTGAATCTTCAGTTCGAGCTGTTTTTACAGTTCCTTCATCTTTAAGAAATATAATTTTTCTTGGCCTTTTTGATCGATACGCATGTCTGAATTTGCTCTCCACGAAGTAAAAAACAATGCACTATCATACAAGGGCCAATTTAAAAGTGATTTCATTTCCAAATTTTGGCTTCCAAACTTTCTCTTCTTCTTTACACGAGAACTACAGAGAGTTTGGGAGTTTGATTATTCATTCAGCAATCCCTGCACCTTATAGTCGAAGCAAAAAGCCCCACCTTTCCTCCAACAATTACCTTTCAAGAGATATTTGCATAAAATCTGACTTTCGCCTAAACTTTTGCAACAGCAAAAAAATATGT
The DNA here is from genome assembly GCA_038373865.1 of Uloborus plumipes. Classification (NCBI taxonomy): domain Eukaryota; kingdom Metazoa; phylum Arthropoda; class Arachnida; order Araneae; family Uloboridae; genus Uloborus; species Uloborus plumipes. Next base: position 33,625 of record JAXGGA010008299.1, read on the forward strand.
CTTTTGTAATTTCCGATTTTCGTTTCGGTTATATTTTTAAAAACTCCAGACACGTATTTGGGACAATATTATCTTCCCGCAGTAGAAATTTGAAAGCATTTCGCTGAAGTTTTCTTTTATTCATATATTTGCATTTTTTCTAAAGTACTACATCGCACTGTAGCTGCCCTGTGCCCAGTCGAGGTTGCTGCAAAGATCTGCACTGTATAAGGTTTCAGCTTCCGGAAAAGCTCAGATATCGGTAACGTACGAAGTATGCAAATCAGTTCCATACAAGATCGACTTTCGTTTTCGTATCACTTAAGCCAAGCCCAACTTGTTGATTGGATGCAGTGGATTGGTGCAGCCCATAACGTCTATTTAGAGAAGGTTTTATTCTTGAAATGGAAATGATTTAAAACCATGGGGGAAAGTAAATCTCCAGGTGTTTAAAAAAAAAACTAACGTTGGAGGGAAAAAGTATCCAAAAAAGCAGATTCAGTGAAAAAAAGTAGCTTTTTGGCCTGTTTTTGCATAAAAAAGTAGCTAAAGTCGCCTTGTGTCCAAAAAAGTAGCATTTAAGTATCCTGTGGCAACCCTGTACATTCGAATTTTGTGCCAAGTTTCAGGTCTGTAGGTGCTGTGGGGGCTTCTGGCCATTGGTTACAAACATACATACACTGTCATCTTTAGATCAACATGTAATATACGAGGGCTGTCTGAAAAGTTTCCGACCTAGCATAGATAAAATATTTTTATTGTCCAAACTGACTGTTACTTTTTGACATAGTCTCCTTGTAAGTAAACATACGTTATCCAGTAATGCTCCCATCCTTTTAACCCATCCAAAAGTAATGATGAAAATCTGTCCTCAAAAAAGCTGTTGACAAAGTTTATGACCTCCTCATTTGAAGAAAACCTTTGTCCTCCAAGTGCTTCTTTCAGCTTAGGGACCAAGAAAGGGTTGCTTGGGGCCAGGTCTGGTGAGTAGGGTGTGTGTTCAACGATTTCGAGCCTTCACCCATGAATTTTGGCCATTGAAACCACTGAGGTGTGAGCAGGAGCATTTTTTTGATGAAAAAGAACTTTTTTTCTTTTTCAAATGCGGCCGTTTTTCTTTTTTTTCCACCTGCAATTTGTCAAGGAGAGTAGAATAGTATGTTCCTGTTATGGCTTTTCCCATTTTAAGGTAGTCAATGAGTATCACTCCATGGATATCCCAGAAAACGGTCGGCATCACTTTTCCTGCAGAAGGAACTGTTTTGGCCTTTTTTGGAGCTGTTCTCATTTTGCAGTTCATTGTTTTGACTGCGTTTTTGTTTCTGGAGTGTACTGAGGAATCCAGGTTTCATCCACAGTGATAAGTTGTCAGAAAAACTTTGGTTCATTGTGCCAGAAGTGATCTGCAAATGTTCATTCTGACACGTTTCTGATCAAATTGAGCAAACGCGGCAGTCAAAGTGCAGCCAGCATCCACGTGCTTAATTTCTCATTTAAAATGTGGCATGCGCAGGCCCGGATTTAGGCATGGGCCACATGGGCCCGGGCCCAGGGCGGCAAATTTTAGGGGGCGTCAGATTGTGTCAATCAAAAAGTTCCGCAAATAACAAAATAATTTCAGAATTATTTCCAATTCTATCTTTAAAAAAAAAAATTCTTCATATAATTCAGGGGCGGCGCTTTTTTTTTTCTTCTTTTTTTCCGTCTCAAAAGTGCATCGGACATTTTCACCTAGCCTAATTTTTCAGCAGAAGCTCTATTTTCCTCTTTTTTCCTTGTCAAGACCAGGCGACTTTGTTCAAGTCGAAAACAAGAAAAGCATCCCCTCGCGGAAAAAGGGGTTTCACTCCCTGCTCCGTATTCTAGGAATTGGTCTTTCAGTCACATGGTTCTAATTAGCATTTATTAGTTTTTAGTAAGTGCATAACGAAGAGAGTGAGACTATAATTGTTCAAATCAGTGTATAACAATTTATTTCCAAACATATTAAAGTCTGAATAATAATTTAAAATTAATGAAGATAAAATAGCTATAAAACTGCAATTTTTGAGTTCTATCCCAGTTCGAGTTTGTTTTTTTTATGAACTAACATTTTACATTTGTATCTTGTATCCTTTGGAAAAAAAAAGTGTTTGCGTAATATAAAATAGGGGGTCTCAGTTATTTTTTATTTTGTGTTATATGGGCGATTCTCTGTAAACTCGTCATTTTTCACGCGAAATCTGTCCGGGCACGGTTTTTTGAAATGTTCGTATAATTATAATACTATTGCTCAGAAAATGAATCTATTACTTTGGTTTAAAAGAGGGCCAATTGAAGCTTGTGTTTTTCTGGTAAATCATGATAGGGGGTAAGTCCCCCGCCTAGTATAACTAGGCAAGCGATTGTGCCAGGTGACGGTGTTTTTACTCTTTGTTGCATAATATCTGCAAAACTAATGGAACATAATTAATTACGAGACTAGCTATAAATTGAGGCACAAATCGTGGACATAATAACTAATACGTTTTATAATTAAATTATTTGACATTAATAAAATCACTTCCCAGAGGACTGTTTTCGCAACGACCCTGATGCATACTTTCATCACAAATGTGTCTCTCAAACTAAGCAAAGTAGCATTTCAACACCGTTCTCGGCGATTTTGACAAATTCACACTGATTACTTTAAACTTCAGGCCAAAAAGAATTTACAAAAGTTATAGATTTTTCATATTACAACTTTGAATTTGTTGCAGGGGACTGTTTGAAAAAACTCCGGACAGAATTTACACGACAATTTTAAGTTTTAGAAATACGTAATTATACCTTATTTCATAAGAAAAAGACAGCTTCATTATTCTATTTTTAAATATTAATTGCCAAATTTATGTAGTGTTAATAGGTTTTTTGAAATACTATCTTTAACAGTTAGACTATGGAATTGGGACAGCCAGGGGACTGTGTTTTTGGCGCTTAGATAATTTCTTGAAAAAAAAATTAAAGTGTTATCACTCTAAGTACAAATGGGCCACAAAGTATGAGTGCTTTACTTGGATTAAGAGCGATAATTACTTTATTACACTTTATTAGTTTTAAAATACTCGGTCCGGACAGCCAATTACCAGTTTACAGAGAATCGCCCATATTCACCTTGTGCAAAATCAGAACATTTTACACTAAAACAAAGTTCCGTTTTTTTTTTTTTGAGGGGGGGGGCGGCGATAATTTTCAGGCCCATGGGCGAAAGTTGTGTAAATCCGGCCCTGGGCATGCGCATTCCTTAGAGATATTTAGAGTTTCTTCTATATATCTCACCTTCAATCTGCGTCATCCAGCACCATTTGATGAGCTTTAGCATCATCGGTGGTAGCAGTTTTGGGTCGACCTGAGTGTTCATGAACACTCAAGCTGGTACGGCCACGTTTAAATTCTGCTACCCAAAATTTTACGGTTGTAGAAGATGGTACAGAGTCCCCATACACAGAGTCCAACTCCTTTTTAATTTGTGCAGGCGTATTTCCTTTTTAAAACAAGTATCGAATCAGAGCTTGATATTCGATTTTTTCCAATTTCAAAAAAACTGTTAGAGCAACTCACTAGTACGGCTGTCACGCACACAATTTGAACTAAAAATAACCAAAATTACGGTTCCAAGTTTCCAAAAGACTCCTTAATAAGAACATCTCTCTTTATTTCATAAGTTTTGCCCTTTTCATATCTAGGTCCGAAACTTTTCAGACAGCCCTCGTGGTTCAGCCTTTTTGTAAATTAAATATTTTACTTTCATATTTGCAAAGAAGGGGAATTTTATCTTTTATTCAGAGTTGCATACAAACAACTGAAACACTTATAATACATTAACATGTAATATAGTTTATCCTTCAGTATTAATAATAGTATTATTAAATATATTACTTTATAACACTACTCAGTAAATTAGCTGATATAGGAATAGAGGGTAAAATTCTAGTTTGGGTTAGAAATTGGCTGACAGGAAAGAAACAAAGAGTAGTTGTTAGGGGTAACTATTCTAAATAGAGTGAGGTCCAAGGATCAGTTTTAGGTCCCCTTTTGTTTATTATTTTTGTTTTATGAATGATATTCATGAAAATGCTTCTGGAAACATGAATTGTTTTGCTGATGATGTAAAAATTATGGGGGTTGTAGAAAATGATGAACAAGTAAATCAATTGCAACAGGATTTGGATCATATTACTAAATGGGCAGACAAGTGGGGTATGACAGTTGTTAGGAAATGTCAAGTGCTGCATTTAGGTCATGCAAATAAGCATACAAGCTATTATTTACAGGGTTCAGTTATTAGTAAGGCAGATAATGTTATGGATCTAAGTGTCTTAATAAATCAGGACTTCAAGTTTAGCCAACAGTGCAGCATAGCTAGTAACAGAGCCAATTGGATGCTTGGGTTTATTAATAGATCTAATTTCAAACAAGTCTAAGAAGGTTCTTCTGCCTCTATATAGAAGTTTGGTAAGACCTCATTTGGAGTATGCTGTTCAGTTTTGGTCTCCTTATCTGAAGAAACATATTAATTTTTTGGAAGGGGTACAAAGGACTACAAGGATAGTAAACGGATTTTCTAATTTAGACTATGATTCCAGACTTAGAGTGCTTAATATGTATAGTCTTGAGCAAAGGAGAACCAGAGGGGACTTGATTCAGTTATTTAAATTTATTAGAATGAATGAGGTTGCAGGGTTAGATTTTTGCACAGAAAGTAGGACAAGGGGTCATTGTTTTAAGCTGTTCAAATCTCAGGCTAATCTCGAAATTCGGAAAAATTACTATTTTAACAGGGTAGTGGGAACTTTGAACAGTTTACCAGCAGGGTGTCATTGATTTAAATCAATTGATTTAAATCAGTGATTTAAATCGCGATTTAAATCAATTGATTTTTTAAAAAAAATCATTGATTTAAATCACTTTTTATTTTAATCTTTAAAAAATTCTCTTGGACAATCCCAATTTCATTATTTTTACCATTATCTTTTAGAGCTTTGATTTCCATCTAATAAATGGAAAAGTAATCCTACTCATCCCCCCTCCACAGATGCTGGAAGGTTGCAGACCAAATACTATGTAGGCACAAATAGCTATTTGTTGTCTAATATGTGAAATAAAGAAAATACATGCAGGTGCAGGGCAGGTGTTGCAAAGAATGAATTGAGGGGGGAGGGACATGATAGAATGTGTATGATATACTTTCAGTGAAAAGAAAAAACAAAAACAACCAATCAGAAGATGAATTTTCTATGCCTTGCATTAGCAAATGGGGGGGGGGGGGCAGTCTTTATTAGTGGCTGAAATGGAACATATTCCAGCTTTACAAAACAAAGGCAAAATAAAGAGGGGGGGAGCTGAATGAAGTGAGGATTGGGTTCAGCTTCCTGCCCCATTTGATTTTTTTCCTAGCTAGTAGACAGGATTATTTTCAGATTGGCTCCTAACACTTTTTTCTTGTTTTTTTACTGGTGAAGCTTTACTTCAAAGGTGTTTTTGTATTTTTAAAAACTTAAAGGTAAGTTGTTCATAAATAAAAATTAATTAATAACTGAAGTTTCTAATTTTTTTTAAAAAAAATCCGATTTAAATCAAAAAAATCTGATTTAAATCAAAAAAATCCGATTTTTTTTATTTTTTTAAAAAAATCATTGATTTTTTTACACCCTGTTTACCAGAAGAGGCAGGAAGGAGCAATGGAGTAGATAGCTTTAAGAGGGCCATCGATCTTCATTGGGGTCTTTAATTTGACTAGGACCAGCCCAGTTGGGCTTAGAGCCTGTTGCTGGTCGTCGTATTTGTAAAGAACATAGTAAGATAAAAATGTAAAGTATCTGCGCACGCAAGTCAAAACTATCTGCAGGTAAAAAACAATATACAGTGAGTCTCGATAACTTGAAGTCCTAAGGGACTGGCTAAAAGCTTCGAGTTATTGGTAGTTTGAGTAATATTAAGTGCCACTGTCTTCTCAAGAGGTTGTGACTCAAAGAAAACTTTGAGATAAAGGAGTATTCGAGTTATAAGGCTTTGAGTTATCGATACTCTACTGCAGCGGTTCCCAACCCGTGGGCCGCGGCCCACTTGTGGGCCGCGGACGTTGAATCGAGAGTATCGTTTCTAAGATCTTGGGGTCCATTGTTAGTTTTCCGGAAATATTCGCTAGTGAGATCCTATAGATGTGTCACCATTTAAAAGCTAAAAGCTCTCCACGTGTCCATTAAAGAAGACCCCATGCGGTTCAAAGGTAGATAGCCAGGGGTCATTCTTCATTCGGACACGGTCTTGTCGCAAGACGTAGTTGGTAAGTGATGAAGGGACTACTACGACAAGTACTGAATTAGTTAGTAAGGCAGCTTCTAATTCATGTAGCAGAAAAATAGCCAGGAAAAGCAAAATATATTTCCGTAAAGATAACGCGGATTTTTTAAAATTTGGCTTCGTGTCTTCTGACTCTGAAGAAGAGCCTATGCCTCAGTGCGTGATTTGTTTTGAAACGCTTTCAAATGAGTGTATGAAAGTTTCGAAACTTGAAAGACATATTGTAACTAAGCACCCAGAATATGTAGAGAAGTCAATTGAGTTCTTTCAAACGAAGAAAAGAAATTTTGCAATGACAAAATCAACTATGGAGAAGACTTCAAAACAAAGCACTCTAAGCACCAGATTTTCGCATGAACTAGCATTGCTAATTGCAAAGAAGGGTTCAGCTCACACTGTGGGAGAAGAACTTATTATTCCCGCTGCAAAAATAATAAGTGATGCGTTATTTGATGATAAATGTACAAAACAAATTAATGAAATTCCGTTATCGAACACGACAGTTAAAAGTCGAATTGATGAAATGTCGGAAAATGTAAAATAAGCCATGCTTAGTCTTTTGAGAAAAAGTGAATATTTTTCTCTCCAATTTGACGAAAGCACAGATGTTGCTGGTCAGACTAATTTATTGGCTTTTTGTCGCTTTGAATGGAACGGCAATATTCAAGAAGAAATGTTGTTTTGTCACTCTTTGTTGACTAGAACAACTGGAGAGGAAATTTTCCAAGCTGCCGACAAGTTTATGAGAGAAAATGAAATAGATTGGAAGAAATGTGTAGGTTTGACAACTGATGGGGCACGAGCGATATCAGGAGTTTATAACGGATTAGCCTCCAAGGTTAAATCAATTGCACCATTGGTTCAATGGGTACATTGCAGTATACATAGAGAGGCTCTTGCAGTCAAAGGTTTCGACGAGTGTTTGAAAAAAAAACTCTTGACGTAGTCAAAATCGTGAACTTTATCAAAGCTAGACCTAAAAACTCCAGACTGTTTCGTGTTTTGTGTGACGAAATGGGAAGTGACCATAAGCAACTTTTACTTCATTGTGAAGTTCGGTGGCTCTCAAGAGGCAAAGCCTTGACAAGATTGTTCGAACTCCGCGATGAACTTTTGGTTTTCCTTATGGATGAAGTAAATAATGGGAAACTTGCAAGTTCTTACTTAGACTGCATCACAGATGAAAATTGGTTGAAACGGTTGGCCTATTTGGCGGATATTTTCAATTCTCTTAATGTTCTGAATTTAACTCTCCAAGGCAAGGATTGTAATAAGTTTTTTGTGCAAGACAAAATTGAAGCTATGATAATGAAACTTCAGAGATGGGTTTGAAAAGTGGAACAAGATTCCTATGACGCATTTCCTACCTTGCAAGATTTTCTTGAGACCAACGAAGTTGAAATTGATGAGAAAACAGCTGCAACCATAAAAGATCACCTCAACTCTTTGGCCTATAGCCTCAGGTTAGTTGAAAGTATTTATCTTTCCTTACTTTATGCTAATATTTTAGCAGCCCTTATTGAAAATATTATTGTTCTTAAACGAATGACTTTTCTACAAGCGTTAAATATTTCAAATATTACGTTCTTTAGAACTAATAATAATAAATAATAATATTCATATTTCTTAGGAAATTCTTCCCTAAAATTGAGGATGAAATACACTGGATCAGAAATCCCTTTGAAGAAAATTACCTGGCAAAATTGAGATTATCTTCCAGTGAAGAAGACTCGCTAATTGAAGTATCATGCGACCAGACCTTAAAATCGCTTTTTAAAACAACGCCATTAGTCCCGTTCTGGATAAGTGTTTGGCAAGATTACCCAGCTATTGCCAAAATTGCACTGAGACACTTGATGGGATTTTCGACCACTTATCTTTGTGAAAGAGCTTTTTCAACATTAGTATTTTTGAAAAATAAATACAGAAACAAATTGAACGTTGAGAGTGATTTGAGGCTGAAATTATCGAATTTCAATCCAGATATTGATGCGCTCGTGAGCAGTAGATAGTGTCGAAAATCCCATTGAGAATCTTTTCACTTTCAATGTTTGTTTTTGAAGGGTTTCCTACTATGTGGAAACAATAAAGTTGTATTCGTTTTACAAAAAAAAAAAAAAAAAAAGTCTAAAATCTTGTTCAGTTTCTCTTAATTATTTAAGTATGTGCATATGATTTTTATAAATATAGGTGTCTGTTTGTCATTAGAAGTTTTACTTGTATTGTTGTCAAGTAGTGGGCCTCCAAATTTTTTCCCTAAAATTAGTGGGCCGCACAGCTGAAAAGGTTGGGAACCGCTGCTCTACTGTATAGTGTGTAGGTAAAATTTTTAGTAAGACAATGCCTTATGTATACATAAAAGCAAAAGATGAACTTTTTCAATCATTTATCTACAGATTTGGAAGATAATCAATGTTTCATATTGATATTAATGAACAATTATTGGGTGAAGTACAGATCTACAGCAAATGTATCTGCACAGCTGCAAATGTATCCACGCACGGCGTGCGCATGTGCTTCTATATTATCTGACTATGGTAAAGAACATGAATTTTATCTTTTATTCAGTTACATACATACAAACCAGCAAGCAAACTCGCATATCAGACTAATAAAAGCGTATTAATGGACTTTTTCTGACATTTATCTGTCTCAATTATAGATATGAGGGGTGTTTCGACCATCCTGTGATTGTGAAATCGGACTTAGATCAATACTAATTTGCTGGATCAGGAATTGATCAAATTCAAGTGCACAAAGTCTAAATTAAAATAAAAATTCAGACTTGGCTTTTTATCATTGAACCATTCCCAACGGAGCATTTTTCGGACATAGTCCTATTTGAGAGTTGGGATCCAACCAACATATATATCTGTTGAAAAGGCATAAAATAGGAATTGTTTTTTTTTTTAAGTATTAAACACTATTTGTATTAGAATAGTATAGCGATCAAAAACATTTTTATTCATGAAAAATAAATTTTTTCCCAGAAAACTTTTTTTTTCCATCACCTCAAATTTTACATCTCTAGTCAGTGTAATAGTTTTGGGAGAATGAATAGAGTTTCCAATTTATGCGAATTGAAGTGAGTTAGTTGTCTTTGCCATTTTAAATGATTAATTTTGTTTTATCTGCGGTGTCCAAATTAGTGGTACAATGAATATTCGACTTTGGTTGAATATACCTAGTTTACTATTTGGCCTTGGTCAAGTACTTTACAAGAAATGCATTTTATTTTCGCTCATTAAAAGTTTCATACATTTTTATTTAGGCTTATCGTGTTTAATGGGCATTTGTTTTTAAGCAAAAACAAATTAACTATTCGGCCGAATCACTATTTGTTGCATCCCTAGTTCAAATGTGCCACAAGCACATGTCCAATTGTACCCTACATAAGAGTAAATGTGAATGAACTATATATTATATACAGTGGTGTAGCTAGGGGTTGGCAGGAGTGGCGCTTGCCACGGGCGCAGTAGCCAGGGAGCGGTGTTTTGACCGATTAAAAAAATTTTTTTTTTGGTCAAGTACAAGCCGACTAAAAAATTAAAATCAGATAGACACCCCAAGCAGGGCAAACTGCGCCCCCACTCTACAAGACAAGCCATATAAAATGGGCAACTTTGCTTTGGTAGATTTCGGTTAAATACACTGATGTTAGCTTAAATCTATCTACAGGATAGAATTTAGTTATATGGGGATTAGAGTCTGTATAATAGGCTGATCTGAAAATGGCAATTTTTATCCACTTAAAAGAGATAGAAACAAACCTTTTCTCTCCGCTTCTTTCCAGCCGTTTTTTTTTTTTTTTTGGTCGATATCACTTCAGTTCGAGCACTGTCGTTGTGGTACCCTTTAATACCTTCCCTATTATTAGCCCATGTTTGCATACACTGTATTTGAAATTAAAAAAAAAAAAAATCAAGTGCCCCCCCCCCCCCCCTCTCCCAACTACCCTCATAGAAAATATTAGTATTAAATAACGGCGGGTCTCTGGAACATTTTAAATACTTAGAATGAAAAATATTTTTCATAAAAATAATCGGAGGCCTAAAATAGCGAACTTTTTTTTTGCCTGTACGCAAGGAGTCATATTTATTACGATAATTTCAGATTTACTATGCTTTATATATTTGCTTTGATTTCCTAATTACAGTAGAATCAATGCTTTGATTTTTATTTAAAATGCACAAATCATGTTTTATTTTATACATACTTCTAGTGTTTTAAAGCAAATTCTATTTAAAATGAAAGCTTTTCTGTGGAGAAAAAAACACACTATGTTTAATAACAAATTGCAAGAAATTTTTGTTTTTTGGATTTATGAAATTATGGGGAAATTTAAAAACGCCCCGAACTAAAATTGTTGAAAAGACAAAAATTCTCAAATTGGACAGAAAAATTGTAAAAAATAAACGCAATATAAATTTTATGCAATAATACGAACAAGTAGACATATCATGCAGGGGGACATATGCACATAACAGGAAGAGGGAACACTGAGCATTGTTAAAAATGCTGAATAACGAAAAAATTTAAAAAAAAATTTTTTGAATAAATAAATCAAAATTTTTGGAGTAGGAACATTTTGGGAGGTCACAATGACCTCTTATCAGAGCGACCTCTAGGGGGGGCGCAATTTTTCAAGTTCGCCACGGGCGCTGGGCTCCCTAGCTACGCTACTGATTATATATATATATATATATATATATCAGTAGCGAGGCGTGACTTCAAGCATCAGTCATCGCTAACTTTCAGGTCCCTAAAGAAATATATCAGACCATATGTTTCGCTCAGGGGTGTTTGTGATAAGAAATTTCTGAAAATTTTGGGCTGCCGTTTCCGAAATTTAATTTCTCAGTTTTCGAAAATTTTGAACTGTCGTTTCCGATATCCATTATTTGGTTCTTTTTTTCATTGCTGAAGAATAACAATATTGCAATGTGTTTAAAAAAATGATATATTGCTACAGATTTTTACGAATGTGTGTGTGAGGGGGAGGGAGGGGTAAGCTCCTCATACTTTCAGAACATTTCATCAAGTCTTCAAAAAATTTTACTTACCATGTAAAAATCTTGGTTCACAGATGCTTCTTTTTCAATTTGAAAAGTTCAAGCTTGCTGAAATGCAAAGCTCGAACGGCAACGAGCACTACTTTTTATGAAAAACATTTATAATTGAAACTAAAAAGAGAGAGTAAAAAAACCAAACCACGCACACATATATTCGTTTTTGAAAGTTCGATAAAGTTCCAAAACACAAAAGGTAACAGTATTTTCCCCCATGCAAAACTACTGTAGTTGCAAACAGGGCTGCGGAGTCGGAGGAAAAATGGTCGACTCCGACTCCGACTCCGGGATTTTAAAACTTTCGACTCCGACTCCGACTCCCGACTCCTGCTTTTTTTTTATTATTTTTTTTTACCCAAATATGAAAAGGGAAAATCCCTAAACAAAGGTTGCATTTTTAAAAGTTTCATTTTTATTCATGGTCGTAGCTAGGACTCACTTTAGGGGGGCAAATAGCAAGCTGGGGTATCCCAGTCGGAGGTCATGAGAGGTCATTGTGACCTCTCAAAAAGTTCAATTTTCTCAAGAATTCTCGCAGGTAATTTCACCACATTCACCTCAATTCTCGGAGGTCACTGTGACCTCCCAAAAAGTCTATTTCCTCCAGAGCAAAAGACAAGTGCCGCTATTGTCATTTGACTCCGTACAAAAAAATGGCCAGACTTTATTTTAACACATTGCATTTTTGCTGCAAAGACCCGCCATTTGAAGCACTTTTTAATGATCCTAGATGCTAAGGATTTGGATATTGGACGCTGAAAATTTGTATCTGTTAGTTTCAAAGATATGTTTTCACCTCCATAAAGTTTCATCCAAATCGGAGGTGGTCGGAGTCGGAGTCGACATGTTTTTCAGCGACTCCGACTCCGACTCCTTTGGTCCAAAATCAGTCCGACTCCGACTCTTCGACTCCGACTCCGACTCCGCAGCCCTGGTTGCAAACAATATTGTTTTCGACCCGTCGGGCACATATTGGCGCCATCGTAAGATAACCGCAACCCCCTTTTTTTTTTGAAAAATGTGACGCACCGAATTGAAAAAAAAAAAAAAGAATGAACGAAACAGGAGAAAAAAATATCTATCCCTCCCCATCCAGCCCCCACGATCCGCCAAAACTGAGAGTTGCCAGTAAAAACAAAATGCTTTGCACATAAAATTTCCGCGGATCATCGCCGATGACTTGTTTTACATCTAAGGGAAGCTGTGAAAGTATCTGATTGGCTGAAATGGCTGACAAGCGAAAAAAGTTGCGCGCGCACACACGAAACCGATGCGGTATCTGTAGTGATGAGTGAAGGTCACGCCTAATCGTTTACTCAACAGATGGCACCACTAAAATAAAATTATTTGGAATATTAAATGATCCGAAAAAATAATCTGAAAATAAAATTTTAAAAACTTTAATTCTTCCAGTACAAAACGAGGTTTGCCTTCAGGTCATCGGCGAATCGTTCGATGACTTGAGGCCTCGCTACTGATATATATATATATATATATTTATGTCACATCTTGTAATATTTGATCATGTTCATTTCTCATTTGTGAAGTGATAAGGTCATGGGCGGAGTTAAGGGGGGGCTTAGGGGGGCTAAGCCCCCCTGGCCAGGTTATTAGCCCCTCCTGAAGGAAAAAATACCTTTTTTTTTAAATTAATAAATACGTACGTCATTCAGGACAAATAACACAGAGAAGATCATGCAATCATTCGGAAACCTGGGTGATGGCGCTTATTAGCCCCCCCCCCCCCCTGAAGAAAAAAGAATATAAACGAGACAAAGTTTTCTTTCAACATTAGCAATTGTCATCGCTCTTCCAAAAAACCCTCCTAAGAACTAAAATATATGTTTGCTCAGCATTGAACAATCTACGAGACTTTTTCTCTTTAGCTTATGCTCTGCTCTACTAATTTTTGTTCATAGTACATCCGTTAACGATATCAAACGGTGAATCTTCCTACCGAACTATTTTGCTGGGAAACTAAGTGATGTATGTGTTTTTATCTCGTGCCTCCGGTCCATGGGCTGGCACCCATATGCGGAATTTTAAAGGAGGGCTCAAATATTTCTCCCATGGTTTAGCAGGATATTTTTCTCATGCAAAGCATTGCTCATTGAAACTCTGAAGTATGTGTTTGCTTTTTTTTTGTTTTGTTTTTTTGAAAATGTGTTTTAAAGTTTTAACGTTGTTTTTCTACTATTTGTTGCACCAGACTATTATTTCTTATTAACTATGTATTCAAGATTTTTAAGTATTTAAACTGATAATGATTTATTTCCTGCAAGGTTTACCAGCATGTTTAAATCAGTGTAACTAATAAATAATTTTTAGAACTTGATTACCCATAATTTAAGATTTTTTCATTTTAGTATTTTGTAGAATGGCTGTCTGTTTAAAAATGCTGCTAATAAGGTAATATAAATAAAATAATTTCGGTTTTATACTTTAAAGTCATACGGAATAATACTGTTATCTAACTATAAAAATGACAATTAAAAATTTTTCATGTGTTATCGTCTGAAAACGCTGATGTAATCTTCCTGTTAAACGACATTGTTCAGAGTGCTTTTTCGCTTTAAGTATTTAAAGTTGGGAAGCTCTAAGTCAAGCAAGCTCTATTTACATGTCATAAATAAAATAATGCATAAGCTTGTTTTCTATGATACAGTATTTCTCTTCTATTTAAAAAAAAATTGTAGTAATTCTAAGCATCTTTCGACTTTACTAATGTTTTTGAGTACTTTAGTTACATTCAACAGACCTCATATGAAATAAAAGTTAATATTAAATTTTATTCATAAAGAAGTAGTAGAAACCAAAATAACAGTGAATATTATGAAGAAAACAATGTTAATTCATCTCTAAAATACAAATTTTGTGCTAGTTTAAGTCGATTTTATTACTTTTATTTTGAATACAGAAACAGTTTCAATTCCCAATTGAAAGCCTTATAAGAAAATTAAAACAATAAAATAAAAATGAATTTATGAATTTCAACTTTGGGAACCCAGATTGTTATTTTTAAGTTGCATTCAAAATTATAAATAAATAAATAAATAAATATACACTGCTCGACATTGAAAATGCAACACCAAGAAGGAGTGGTCAGAAATTCATGCAAATTTTACCGTAGACGCACGTCACTGAGTTATGCAAATGATATGAAATGCGCAGCTCTCCGACGCACGTGAAGTAAGATATAAGAGAATGAAGTTGAAAAGTGGGCTATGTTCATGTTGGTTTTTCTGCCAGACTAATTATCGGAGGAATTTGGTTTTTGTCTCGAAAGATACGTGTGATAGGAGGAAATGCCACCGCCGTCCTCAACAAAGATACTTCCAGCATATAGACGACTTTACAAGGGGTATGGTGATCGGACTGAGAAGGGGAGTTTGGTCCATACGTCAAATTGCAGCTGATACCCACATGGATACAAGCACTGTGCATCGGCTGTGTCGGAGATGGTTGGAAAGAGGAAATGTAGCCACATTGAGGGGTGCAGGTGCAGCCAGATAAGAGTGACGTCAGACCGCTTGGATCGACGGATTCACCGACAAGCTGTGGCGGACCCGCAAGTCACTTGTACGTCGATTCTGCAGCACGTGCAAGGTACCCTGGATGTTCCTGTGTCGACCAGAACCATTTTCCGTCGACTGGTTGCACATGGCCTGCAATCACGGCCCCCGCTAAGAAGACTGCCATTGACCTCACAGCACAGACTCCAACGTTTGGAATGGTGCCAGACCAGAGCGACGTGGATGGCAGAATGGCAAACCGTAGTGTTCTCAGATGAATCCCGCTTCTGTTTGTCCAGCGATAGTCATCGCATACGTGTGTGGCGTCAACGTGGAGAAAGATCGAATCCGGCAGTAACTGTGGAACGCACCACAGCGCGACAACGTGGCATAATGGTTTGGGGCGCTATTGCATACAATTCCGTATCACCTCTAGTTCGTATTCGGGGCACTATGACGGCCCAACGATATGTAGATAATGTACTGCGGCCGGTGGCAATATCCTACCTTCAGGGTCTGCCAAATGCAATTTTTCAACAGGATAACTCCCGGCCTCACAGTGCTCGAATCAGCCAACATGCTCTACGAGATGTACAGATGCTTTCCTGGCCCCCATACTCTCCTGACTTGTCACCAATCGAACATGTGTGGAACGTGATTGGACGCCGTTTGCAGAACCTGTCACTGCCTCGTTCAGAGGACGAACTGTGGCAAATGGTTGAAAGGGAATGGAGTGCCATCCCTCAGGACACCATCCGCAGGCTTATTGACTCCATGCCTAGACGTGTTTCTTCGTGCATCGCTGTCCGCGGTGGTCCTACTTCTTACTGAGCCGACGCCGTCCTCGCTCAAAATTTTGCTTATTTATTTTGAAATAAATATCACTTATTGTTCCATGAAGTCTCTGTCTTCTTACCAAATTTCATCAATTTCTGACCACTCCTTCTCGGTGTTGCATTTTCAATGTCGAGCAGTGTATGTATATATATATATATATATATATATACAGGGTGTCCACTCCAATCGTGGACCAATAGCTAATTTCTAAACCGTTAGAGATAAGCATATAGTTTATTTAGGAAAAAATCTCAAAATTATGAAAGGAATTTTGGGTCTATTCAATGTTTTTCAAAAAATCAAATTTTGAAAGAGTTACGAAATTTAAATTTTTATACAGCCCCCCAGTCCTATCAATCATATTTAGTAAAATATTCTTGACACTGTAACGTTTAAAACTAAAAAAAAATCACTCTTCTACCACAAAAATTGACCGAGTTATGACGTTTTGAAAAATCAAGATTTTGCATTGTTTCATGACGTCATCGAGAGATCGTTTAAGGGACCGTATGCGAAATCCTTCAAAATCTTGATTTTTCAAAACGTCATAACTCGGTCAATTTTTGTGGTAGAAGAGTGATTTTTTTTTAGTTTTAAACGTTGCAGTGTCAAGAATGTTTTAGTAAATATGATTGATAGGACTGGGGGGCTGTATAAAAATTTAAATTTCGTAACTCTTTCAAAATTTGATTTTTTGAAAAACATTGAATAGACCCAAAATTCCTTTCGTAATTTGGAGATTTTTTCCTAAATAAACTATATGCTTATCTCTAACGGTTTAGAAATTAGCTATTGGTCCACGATTGGAGTGGACACCCTGTATATATATATATATATATATATATATATATATATATATAATGTGTTTTTTTTGTGACATTTTTAGAATGGGGGCTTAGCCCCCCCAGACAGAAAAGTCTAACTCCGCCCATGGATAAGGTGTGAAATTTTGGTTAGAAAAGAAAACTGAGGAAATGAAATTCAAAAAGTTTGATTTTAGAATTGAAGAAAAAAAAATGCACTTGTGCCCCCGTCGCCCCTTAGTGGCAGACTTGTAAATCTGCCTCTGCTTGACATGAACAAATCCAGGGTCCTTAAAGATAAACCACAACTATGTATATTTGTCCTGAAATTTAGCAATTAATATTGTGTACAAAAAATAGAGGTGTGTCATCAATGTCAATGTTTTTACCACCAATGTTATAGGATCCATGTTATTTCAATGTCAATATTTTGTAATTGAACTTGACATGTCATTGAGGGGTAAAAATGGTGATTATGTTTTGTTTTGAATATACTTTAAACTTGGTCTATATTTTGATTTGGCTTATGTGGGTTTTTTGGACAGGACATGAGTCCAGGATATGAGTCTTGGCTTCGCTATTAGCTACTGAATATTAGCTGGGTGAATTAACTCTCATCCCCTTATTTATCATCACTGAACTCCATAGTATACCAGCTTAACCTTGTTTTATTAGTGTGTACCAAAAAAAAAAAAAACCCTCCATTTTTTTCCCTTTTTTTTTAAATTTTAAATGTGAAACTGAAAAAATGAAATAGCTCTTAAGTTGGCTGATCTAAATCTAGTGAAGACTGGAAGAGAGTTACTTGCAATTAATGAAAATATTTTATGCTCATATCAATATTTTATGTGACTAACACAGCTTTTTCAAAAAAAAAAAAAAACTAAAATGTAAGAAAATTTAACCTGTATTTAAGAAATGGTTTAAAATAGTTTAACAGGTCTGTGTATCTAAAATAGCCGTACATTTATCAAAAAGTAGTATACACAAACATTTTTTTTTCACTACATGAAATTTTGACTTTTACTAGAGGAGTTTTGAAATGCATCTCTCTCCTCTCTTTTTTCAAGACTCCACTGTCCAGTTATAAAGAGAACACCATCAGTAATCTGATTATTGCTGTGCTTTTCTGTAGTTGTCTAAAGAAGCTTACTACTGTTGATGAAACATTAAGAGCCATTATTTTGAAATTCAGACAAGGCGTGGCAGTGACCATTTTTGATTTTCCTCATTTTTTTTATATGTCAAAGTAGGTTATGAGAAATGAACATTCTGAAGTTTGCAGCCCCCCAAAAAATTTTGTTCGCTTGGTAAAAATTCCCAAAGTTTGATGTTATGCAGCGCTTTTTTGGTAAAACGGCTGAAAGACGCATTTCAGTGCGCTGTAGTTTTTTACAGAAATGCCACCCCATGGTTATGTTTACATTTATTGATTGTACAATGTGTAGTTATGAGGACCACATAGTTATTTGGGTTGGGGAGTGTTTCTTTCTTCAGTTAAGGGGCCCACAAAGTATGGTTTTTAGACCATTTTCGCTCGACTTTGAACTGCGTTATTTCCCCCCTAAAAGCAACCCCCCGAAATTTTTTTAACATGTACTGAAAATTTATACTATGAAGAGAATATGTGGTACGAAAATTGTTTAATATCTCATTGCTTTAAAGAGAAAAAGACTTAGACATTTTTCAAATTTTCAAAATTTGCTGTTTTTTGATCGCATTTAACTCAAAACAGCAACTCTAGGAAAAAAAATCTTATATGGATTATGGAACCTACAGATATGTAGAATAACGTAAAAAAAAAAGTTGCGTGGGGTCTCGTCTCGTTTTCAAGAAAATAATTTTTTTTTGTAGCTCATTTTAATGCTTTTTTCTCATAGTAAAATGTGTCCACCAAGTAGGTCAAATCTGCTGAAACTCTAAGTATTTAGTAAAAATATATTTAAATTTGTATAAGGAAAGAGAAAAAGACTAAAAACACTTAATTTTGTCTAAATTTTTTTTAATTTTTAGTTTCACAATCGCAATTAACTCAAAAAACGTGAAATCCTGAGACTATTATTGAATGCATATACTACTAGCTTTGAAATATTGGAAAAAGTAAATTCGGTGAGGTTTCTTCAGATGTATTCTAGTGGGAGGCCACTGTGACCTCCCGAAAAATTTCATGATCGAAAAATTTTGCTGATGATTCGGCAAAGTTGGAAACAATACTGCAACATTGAACTTTTCTATTTATTTATTTTTTACATGTTATGATTATTTTTTTTTATATTATATGATACCTACATATGTGTAAAACGACGTACAAAATAAAGCGGCCAGGGGTCTCTTCTAGTTTTACAGAAAAAAAAAATGTAGCAGATTTTAATGAGTTCTCCCGTAGTAAAATGTGTCCAGTATGTAGGTCGGATCTGCTAAAATTTAAAATATATGATGATAATTTATGTATGTGTGTGTAGTAATTTTTGAGTGTATACTAATAGTGAAAAAGAATCACAGCACTTAATTGTGTCTGAATTTTTAGAACTTTTAGCTTCTTATTGCAATTATATTAAAAAACGATAAATCGTTACTGAGGGAATTATTGAATTTACATATTACTAGCTGGCAATTACTGGAAATATTCGATAAAGTAAATACTGTGAGGTATTTTAGAGGCTCTCCAATGGGAAGTCAAAGGAGGCCACCGTGACCTCCAGAAAAATTTCAAATTCGGAACATTTTTATGAAGATTCAGCAACTTTAGAAACAATACTGCAACATAGAAATTTTCTATTTATTTATTTATTTTTTACATGTGGGCTTGATCGTATTTTATCATTCGGAAAAATTAGGAAATTCCTTTGGCAAATTAAGAACATCTTCTTGAGAAGTATAAGATACTCATGGGCACTGGAACTTAAATTTTTACAGAATACGATCAAGCACACGTGACAAAAATGTATCATTAAAAAATCTCAATGTTGCAATAGTTTCCAAATTTGCCGAATCGTCAGCAAAAATTTTTGATCATGAAATTTTTCGGGAAGTCACTGTGACCTCCCACTGGAATACATCTGAACATACCTCACCGAATTTACTTTTTCCAATTTTAAAGCTAGTAATATGTGCATTCAATAATAGTCTCAGGATTTCACGTTTTTTGAGTTAATTGCAATTAAAAAACTAAAAATTAAAAAAAATTTAGACAAAATTAAGGGTTTTTAGTCTTTTTCTCTTTCCCTATACAAATTTAAATATATCATTACTATATACTTAGAGTTTCAGCAGATTTGACCTACTTGATGGACACATTTTACTATGAGAAAAAAGCATTAAAATGAGCTACAAAAAAAAATAATTTTCTTCAAAACGCGACGAGACCCCACGCAACTTTCTTTTTTACGTTATTCTACACATCTGTAGGTTCCATAATCCATGTAAGATTTTTTTCCCCAGAGTTGCTGTTTTGAGTTAAATGCGATCAAAAAACAGCAAATTTGAAAAATGTCTAAGTCTTTTTCTCTTTAAAGCAATGATATATTAAACAATTTTCGTACCAAATATTCTCTTCATAGTATAAATTTTCAGTATATGTTAAAAAAATTTCGGAGGGTTGCTTTTAGGGGGGAAATAACGCAGTTCAAAGGCGAGCGAAAATGGTCTAAAAACCATACTTTGCGGCTCCTTAACTGAAGAAAGAAACACTCCCCAACCAAAATAACTATGTGGTCCTCATAACTACACATTGTACAATCAATAAATGTAAACATAACCATGGGGTAGCTTTTCTGTAAAAAACTACAGCGCACTGAAATGCGTCTTTCAGCCGTTTTACCAAAAAAGCGCTGCATAACATCAAACTTTGGGAATTTTTACCGAGCGAACAAAATTTTTTGGGGGGCTGCAAACTTCAGAATGTTCATTTCTCATGATCTACTTTGACATATAAAAAAATGAGGAAAATCAAAAATGGTCACTGCCAAAATTTCCCTTTTTTGTTCGATTTTCAAAATAATGGCTCTTAACTGCTGTCTTACTTGCAAGGAAATTGTATTCATGAACACACATGTAAAGGCCTAATGCACGTTTTTTGACCTTCAATTTCAAAAATTATCCAACGTGCCCCTTTATGAAAAATTTCTTGCTATGCCACCTTCTCGATCTAACAGTATCCAAAAGAAGAGGGTGTGGTGCAGACATCAATCGTGACGATATTGAGCCCCAGAACCCAGTAGCGCAACCCCCCCCCACCCCCCCCCAAATGCTGAGTTGATTTTTTTAAATACTCTTTATTATTAAAAAGAAGAAAATAATTCATCTTAGGAAAACTAAGTGATTTTAAGAAAAAAAAAATTAGGGGAAAATCTTAATATCTTATAAAATATTTTTGGAAAAAAAAAATTGAACCGACTTCGGAACTTCACTCGGCAAGTGCTCTAAAAAGTAAAAAATAATTTTATTCTTTGAACACCATCGACACTACATTTAAACATAAGTTTTGAAGTCGGTGCAAAAACACTATATAGAATCATACGAAACTATAATTTAACTATATATATATAAATTGCAATGAATCCAGGTTCTTTAATCGCATTCGCATACACTACATTGACAACCACATATTTATGTAATGGTACAAATATTCAGCTCTTAATTTTCAATGGTTTCTTTGAAAAATGTTGGCAAAATGTAGTTAAACATCATTTCACCTATAGTTTTTGCACCGACTTCAAAACTTATGTTTAAATGTAGTGTCGATGGTGTTCAAAGAATAAAATTATTTTTTACTTTTTAGAGCACTTGCCGAGTGAAGTTCCGAAGTCGGTTCAATTTTTTTTTTCCAAAAATATTTTATTTTATTCTTTTTAGTGTAAATGTACATATGAAATAAGGTAATGTTTCCATTACAAAACTTCACCTAATTTGCTTAAGCAAATGCTTCATAAAATAAACTATGTAAGGGAAAAAATGAAAGAAAGTATCAACCCGTCTAAACTTTTAAACGATTGACACTAAAAAATAATCCTTGTTATTCTCTGGTATTTGTTTGTGTACTATTTTAATCAAAGGCTAAATATTAACGGCTTTTCAACTAATTTATATTTCAAAACAACACTAGATGCTGGCGGTTCATAAAATTTTACGACGTATTACGTGCGTGGCACGCTAATGAGTTTCATGTTTGCTTCAGTTAAGCCTTCATTCAAAATTTTCATTATCATTATAATCACTGTTTCATATCAATCACGTTTTGTAACAATGTGTATATCATATTTAATCATTTAGGACAAATCGCTTTAAATTTGAGCAAAAATTTGGAGATTTTCCTCACTTTCTTCAGAATTCCTTTATCAAAACTTATGTAAATTAAGACTAATAAAACCTGAAATATTACGAATCAATTAGTACCTGGTACGACTTTCAGTTCGTTGGAGTTAAGGAGAAAAAAGCAGGACATAGAAAGATACTCGGTTTAAAATTTTCAAAAAGACCATAGAAATGAATTTCATTATGCAATCCAGAGAAGCCTGGCGTTCAAAATGGTCATTATTACGATTACTGTGATCCCAATTTCTTTTTCGAAAGATTTCTGCAGGTTCCCGTTATCGAACCCGGACCACGAGAGGATGGGACCAATCGGAAAGAAAGACCTTTCCAACAAAAAAAGAATTTTTGAAATCGGTCCAGGCATCTTCGAGTAATCTTATAACATACAAAAAAAAAAAAATTTCTCCGACGAATTGTATAACCTCCTCCTTTGTTGAAGTCGGTTAATAAAAAGAACTCTTTACCTTGGTCAGCTAATTTTGTGCCCTTCCCCGCCCATTAATTCTTTCACCCACCCCCCTCTTTCTTAATTCATCTGAAAATAAGAATATGTTCAAAATGTTATTTTTCCGAAGACCCACCAAAATCATTACGGATCAAGGGCTCGGCTGTAATTTCTGAGGGCACTGGGCACGAAATTGATTTGGTGCCCCCCCCCCCCCGTTTAAATTGAGGTAATAACATGTTTTACTTTTGGGATTTAAAAATTAGGAGAATATTTTAATTTATTATTATTATTTTTTTAATTTTAAATTTGATACTTGCATCTTACTATAGTGAAATTGATATTGATCTTCTTTTTTTTTGCTATTTGTCTTCAAAGTTGGTGCCCTGGGCGTGTGCCCTATATGTGCCCATGCCCATGCCTTAATCTGGCTCTGTAAGGAACATCTCAAATTTCGTTTCTTGGGTTTGAATTGCTCAAAATTTTCAGTGAAGATCCACCAAACACCTAAAAAAATCAAACATCGTTTTTTGTTGCGTTTTTGGAGCTTCAATTTTGAAAAAACTGCAGTGCCCTTAATGCTACCAAGTATGATCTTAACTTAAGGGTTTAGGATTCAAAGGAAGACTCCTAACCCCTTTGAACTTATTCTCATCATACCATAGAAAGTATAGTATAAAAACTTCGTTCTCACACATACACATAGGACTTTTATTAGGAAATCTCCAAGAGAGAGAGTTTAAATCCCTTGCAGATATCATCAAAAATTGATCACCATTGCGTTTTTGAATATTCAATTATGAAAAATTGTAAAGACCGGGGGGGGGGGGGTAGTGGATGGATTTTGATGAAAAAAAAACTGATTGGGGACATTGCCAGATTCTCGTGAGTTTTCCTTCCTATAAATAGGATCTATAATCACGCGTTTGTAAGACTTCAATTTCTAAAAATTGCCACAGAGCCCCTCATACTTTTCTTCTCTAACATGCTCGAAAACTCTAAAACTGCGTTTTCAAAAATACAATTTTGAAAATTTCCCACTTGTGAATCCCTTAGACCCCTTATCTGCCCCCCCCCCTCCCCAAAAAAAACTATAAACTGTATCTGCGCTTGCTTCCAACAACTTAAAAATCGTGGACTGCCTTTTTTGAGCTTCAAATGTTAAGAATTGATGAGCCCCTAACGTTACTAATACTAAATATTCTACGGGTCTACAATCGTGTTTGTAACACTTCAATATCCGATTTTTTTCGGGAAAGGGCCCCAAGCCCCGTTTCTGTAATGTCTGCCAAAATACTCAAAAATTACGTTTTTAAAACGATAGTATCACGCATCCGTTAGTAGTTGCTCTCATATGAAATCCGAAAATGAAGAAAGTAATGTTTCGAAAAGTATAACGTGGAGAGCTTTTAAACCTTTACCCCTAACATCACTATATATCAATCACATTAAAACATTGTTTTTTAGGATTTCTATATTTCGAAATGTTTCCGGGAAAGCCTCTGAGTTTTTATTCCCATAACATCATCAAAGTTTGTCGATAGTTGCGTCTTTGGAACTTCAATTTCGAAGAGGGGCTACTGGGGAGAGCAATTGGTTTTTCTGATTTTCAAAAAGTGAATCAGGGACTGTTCTTAAGCCCCGTCCCTTACCTTTACGTCATTCAATATCACCTAAAATCGCGCTTTTAAAACTTCAAATTTCTAAATTTTTACTTGTAAGTCCCCAGAACCTTTCTTTCCCCAAACATCATCGGAGACTTATCTAAAACTGTGTTTCAGGACTGGAAGTTAAAAAAAA